>CM029013.1:4891953-4928598 GCA_016801055.1 Panax notoginseng
AGGATTTACTCGTCTCTTCCCTCCTAGTTTTATTCCCCCGATCTCCCGCCCGAGATCATATCCCTAAGCTCTGATACCAACTGTGACGCCCCCAAAATAAGTCCCAATACACAACTCATTCTGAGTCGCCAAAATACATGGTACAGAAACAACTACAACTTTATTAAAATAATTGTCGTGCAAAATACGACAACACTTAAACTGTGAGTTTAAATACAAATATTGTCATCTAGACAATATCCACCTCAAATAAGTCCTCATTACAATTATTAATATACTATTTTACAGAAATAGTGAGGACTACTAGAACCACTTCTAGAACCATCATTCCACATCCCGACTAGTACTCGCTGCATTCTCGCCTCCTGAGAAGAAAAATGGAACAACAAGGAAAAGGGTGAGCTCAACTAGCCCAGTAAAAAATATTATGACTAAGATAATACAGAACAAAATATCGTTAGTCTTCAACAGGGAAAAATTTAATAGAATACAATAGACAACAAGTTTTAAATCAATATTCGCAGCGAAATAATAATCGTTAGAAGAGTAGTTTTAGTAGAGAATGAAATCTCCTATCTTCTATATATGAATTTAAAAGTTCGTCATCTATCTTTTATCCCTGTAACATCAATCAATATATATCTGGAATCAATCATTCATCTTTGCACTACAGGCCAAAGATATTCATTAGTTGATCATATTTCATCTAAACACCTGTTCATCTTTACACTACGCCAAAGATATTCATCAAAATCATTCATCTTTGCACTATAAGCCAAAGATATTCATAACATCATCATTTAGGACTGAGATGAGGAAAAATATTTTAAAAGAAAACGAATCCATTGAAACAAAAGAATAAATATTAAGGATCGTATTCAGCTATTCCATGTCCAAAATACTTATAAATAATCATAGTGGAGTAAAATTTAAGAATGATCAAAACATGGATACAATCAAAGCTAGTATCTAGAATAGATATTTTGGACGAAAAGAAAAAAATTTATTTTTCAGTGAATAGTTCGTATTCGTGAATAGTGTCGTATACGTGAATAGTGCCGTATACGTGAATAGTAACTCCAACACTAAAAGATAGAAATTTCACAAAATATATTATCATGCTTTGTGAATAGTAACTCGTAGAATAGTAACTCATGAATAGTAACTCGGAATAGTAACTCATGAATAGTAATCCCGACATTAAAAAGTTCTAAATTTGATAAAAAGTTCCAACAAATATTTCAACATAATGATATTGAAGAAATAATATCACTTATAAGAAAATAACATCCCTACCTCGTAAAGACAGTAACTTCTAAGTTGAACACCGGATATAGACTATGACTTGAACTTGCACCGTATAGCAACACTCAAAGTATTAAAATACTTACAAGAATATGCTCAATATATTGAGAGAGAAAGAGAGAGAAATCTGTATTTCTGATGTGATTTTCATTCTAATCTAAGCACCCCTATTTATAGTAAAATGCTTAGAACACCAAAGCAGAAAATTTAATATAATATTAATATATATAATCAAATTTCCTACGCCACCATCAATAACTCAATTCAGCTGATTTCAACAACCAATGGGGCCTCACCAAACATATCAAAAACGTTTTTCTAACTATAAATAATTTAAACTTCTAAAAATCAATATTCTGGAATTTTGGAACTTCGATAATTCATAATAAAT
This sequence comes from Panax notoginseng, assembly GCA_016801055.1. Lineage (NCBI taxonomy): Eukaryota > Viridiplantae > Streptophyta > Magnoliopsida > Apiales > Araliaceae > Panax > Panax notoginseng. The sequence continues at coordinate 4,893,650 of CM029013.1, forward strand.
AGCCATTTTATCATAAAATTCAAACCTCGCGAGTTTTTATAGGAAATTTATTCTCTACAACTTTGGCAGAAGAAAGTTCTACTACAAAATTCCAAACAGAAATTGACCGAAATCCACAAACGGACGATTTACAGGCTATAATCAAATTTCAGTTAAGAAATGGGTCCACCGACACACAAAACATGTGTTAATCATTTAATGCCACAAAATACTCTTCCTCCTCATATATATAACCCACATTCATTATAAAAATATCACCATTAATATATATTAAAATAATATATTTAAATGAATTATTTTATCAGAAAAAGATAAAATATTAATTTTCAACAATTGTCACATTTAAAAATTTTCTCCATATATATCCACATAAATTAATATTTTTCTCATCATATAAATCAATAATTAATTATTCACAAATAATATTACAGAATCACAGTACTGGCAACCAGCCGTTCCTAGGAAAGAGGGCTTTCCAATAAGGATCTCTCCTTATTGGCGCACATTAGATGATTAAAACTCTCTTTAGACAGAAATTTCTAGACATTGCCAATAATGTTATCTAAATAATTATTCAGATAATATGAATTATTGCTCAGATAATAAAAATATTTGTGTAGTGACAATTATTAAACACCAGAAATATAAAATATCAAAACAATAATTATTGAATCAAAAAATAAAATACTGAACAATAATTACGTAACAATTATTGAGTAATGCCTTCTTACGTAAAAATTAATAATTGGTGCAATACCGTGTGCTACTGTGCAACAACGCGTATTACTGTTTTTTAACCACCGGGTATTCCAACAGTATTAACGTAACACAACTACGTCGTTATTTGTAAATAACTATACTTGTCGTTTTCTTTATCAATCGCTTTCTGTTATGGGGCCCACACAAGGTTGCGCCGTCGTACGAATATTCCCCGACAGTAAGAATATTCCACGACCAACGAATATTCCCCGATAATAATAAATATTTTATAACACCTGCTTATTTGAAATTTCGCATTTTAAACCCATAACTAACCTATTAATCAATTTAACCCTTACTATTCAAAATAATAAATAGAGGTAATTTAAATTTCATTTATTAATAATTTGAGGTCTTACAGAATAATAGAAGAACTTCACCATGTATACGGTAGTCCGCGTATACATGTTATTTCTGTTAGAGTTTATGCCCTAGGCCAATTATTTGATATAATTACTTAACGTTTTGATATTATAATTGATTGAATAAATGAATAATTTTATTATGATTTTATTTACTGTTATATAAATGTTAACATAATAAAATCCTTAGAATAGTGATATAAATTATATAGTTTCAAGTATGTGACTTGAACATGAGATTATATAATTACAATTAGTATCATTATTCTTAAAAGTCCCTAGTCGAGTATCATTATTGATGTGACAACAAAATGCATTGAGACTAGTATGTGGATTGACTGATGACCAAATCTCATTGGTCATAAATATATGAGATATTTAGTCAAATGCATAGGTACATGTTAGAGAACGATGTAACGGACACCCACCCATGAGAATTCTATGTGGAGCATTATTCGAAGTGCATTAGCGATTCTTAAAGTGACAATGATGTAATGGTCCTCCGACCTGAAATCACTATATACTACATACAACGAGAATTTATTGTACTTTTGATATCATCAAAGGTCACCTTAATAGGGTGACTATAAAGTATTATTGGGTACATCATGAATCCGTACGTAGATTGAGTGATCTAGATGGAATTTAACTCCCTAAATATTATGGTGATATCCATAGCCTCTTGATTTAGTATGACTAAGAAATTGCATGACCATGCTCAAATAGTGATTTGTTTCATATAGTCTACTCATTGATCAAGAAAAACTCAATTAAATTATGAAGAGTATTGTAAGACCCCAACTTATTAATGAATAAAATCAAATTTTCTCTAAATATTATTGTGAATAATAAGGGGTTAATTTGATATAATACTTTGGTTATGGGTGAAATGTGCAAATTTTGCAAAATAAGCAAGTGGTTATAAAATATTTATTTTTGGTCGGTGAATATTCGGTTGGTCGTGGAATATTCTTGCTGTCGGGGAATATTCGTACGACGACGCAGCCTTGTGTGGGCCCCATAACGGAAAGCGATTGGATGAAGAAAACGACAAGTATAAGTTGTTTATAAATAACGGCGTAGTTGTTACCGTTAATACTGTTTAATACCCGGTGGTTAAAAATACAGTAATAACCGTGTATTGCACACAGATTGCACATATAGTTGAATTATTGATTCGTACGTAAGAAGGCACTACTCAATAATTGTTACAGTAGTTATTATTCAATATTTTATTTTATTGATTCAATAATTGCTGCGTTGATATTTTATATTATTGTTGTTTCAATATAATTGTTGCTGCACAGTATTTTCATTTATCAGATCAATAATTCATATTATTTGAATAATATTATTAGATAACATTATTGGCAATGTCTAGAAAGTTCTGTCTAAGGAGAGGTTTGGTCATCTAATTGCGCGCCAGTAAGGAGAAATCCTTATTGGAAAGCCCCCTCTTTCCTGGAACGGCCTGGTTGTCATAAATGTGATTCTGTAATATTATTTGTGAATAATTAATTATTGATTCATATGATAAGGAAATATTTATTTTATGTGGATATAAATGAGGGATATATTTTTGTGGTTAAAAATGAAGGAGTTAATGTTGAGGTTTTTATCCATATTTTGTCGGAATGGAGGTATAAAAAATCAGGGTTTTTGAGATATTTTGCGGGGTTATAATTTTTAATCCGACCGTTGGATCGTGGTAATTTTTGGATATGTTATACATATATAAGTTGAGTATATGTCCACAAATTTTGAACCGTTAAAAATGAACGTATGATTTATTATGAATTTTACAAGATGACTGGTTCAGAAATTGTTGAATTTTCGGAGTTTATCATTTTGATGGAAAATTCTAGAATTGGTGGGCCCCACTTGTGGTTGGTGAAGAAATGTGCTGAATTATATTTCAAATGTGGTAGGTGGGAATAGTAGCAGGTAAAGCCATCAGGTTGCAGGTCAAACCTACCAAATTTTCCTATAAATAGAGGGCTAAGTTAGAATTGAAAATTACACCAGAAACAAGTTTTCTCTCTTTCTCTCTCTAGATTATTGAGTGTATTTTGTGAGTATTTAGATACTTTGAGAGTTTCTATTCATCAGAGCAAGTTTCTTTCAGCCTTATACCGGTATTCCGACCAGAAGTACTGATATTTTGAGGTAAGGGATATTATTTTCTTCTTAATGATATTATTTTCTTCAATATCATTATGCTGAAATATTGATATGAGTTTTTATCAAATTTGGAACTTTTTGTGTCGGGGGTTACTATTCACGTATACGGCACTATTCACGTATACGGCACTATTCACGAATACGGCACTATTCACCGAAAAATAAAATTTTTCCTTTTTGTCCAAGATGTCTATTATGGTTACTATCTTTGATTGTATCCATGTTTTGATCTTTATTTTTGAATTCTGCTTCACAATTGATTATTATGAAGTATTATTGATCTTGGATAAACTGTTATACGAATCCCTACTATTTGTCCTTCTGTCTCATTGGATTCGTTCTCTTTAAGATATTTTTCATCATCCTCAGTCCTAAATGATGATATTACTGAATATCTTTGGCCTGTAGTGCAAAGATGTATAATTACTTGATGAATATCTTTGGCCTGTAGTGCAAAGATGAACAGGTGTTGAGATGAACATGACCGACTGATGATACAAATGAATATCTTTGGCCTGTAGTGCAAAGATGAATATTTGGTTAAAGATGATTATTAATTGATGTTACAGGGATAAAATATTGATGATGGACTTTTAAATCTTAGAAGATAGTAGAATTCTTTCTCTACTTGACTCTTCTAATGGTTTGTTGTTTCCGCTGCAGTTGTTGATCTAAAACTTGTTGTCGATTATATTTTATCAGATTTTTCCCTGTTGAAGACTAACGATAATTTTTGTATATTATCTTAGTCATAATATTCTTTACTGGGCTAGTTGAGCTCACCCTTTTCCTTTTTGTTCCATTTTTCTTCTCAGGAGGTGAGAACATAGCAGGATCTAGTCGGGGTATGGAGTGATGGTTCTAGAAAGATGTATTAGCAGTCCTCACTATTTCTGTAAAATAGTGTTTGAATAATTGTAATGAGGATTTATTTGAGTGTGGATATTGTCTAGAAGACAATATTTGTATTTAAACTCACAGTATGTGTTGTCGTATTTTGCACGACAATTGTATTATTGAAGTTGTAGTTTGCTTTCTGTACCATGTATTTGGCGACTCAGAATGGGTGTTGTATACCTATTCTGGGGGCGTCACAGTTGGTATCAGAGCTTAGGGATATGATCCCTGGCTGAGATGTGAGACAAGAACTAGGAGGGGAGAGACGGGGAATTCCTTCGCTAGTATGACCTGACTAAGTTTATTTGGTGTTTATTTGGTCGGTCAGAGTATAGGGATAATATATGACATGACTATTAACCCTTGTTTTATGGCAGTATTTAAGAATGGCAGCTGAGAACGTTAATAATGGAGTAAATCAGACCGTGGAGACACCTTTGATCACTACCCAGGGAACGTGCAACAGGAAGGCAATATTCCTCCTGTAAACAACGTTACCGAGCAAACGATGAATGATGGAATGTTTAGGAGCTTTTTGCAGTTCATGCAAAATCAGACGAGGGAGACTCGTGTGCAGAATACGGGTGGAAATGATAACAACGCGCGGTTTGTCACAGCTAAGCAGTTCAAAGAATTGGGACCACCAGAATTTAAGGGAAAGCCGGATCCGATCATGGCGGAAACGTGGGTCAAGCAAATTACCAAGATATTTGATGTCTTGGGATGCACGGAGGAACAGAAGGTTCCATTCGCCACATTTATGTTCCGCGGTGAGGCAGACTACTGGTGGGAGTCTGTGAAGCGTACCCAGCCTGACGCACTCAACATGTCCTGGGAAACATTTCAAAAACTGTTCAATGACAAGTACTTTCCTGAAAGTATTCGTCATATGAAGGAGGTTGAGTTTATTAGACTGGAACAAAACAACATGACGGTGTCCCAGTACGAGGCGAAGTTTGCAGAGTTATCCAGGTTTGCACCTCATTTGGTCGAAAATGAGGAACGAATGACGCGGATGTTTCTGAGAGGTTTAAAACCTGAGATTCGTCAATACCTTATCTCTCATAAATTTTCTCTGTATTCAGACGTTGTCAACAGGGCTCCATTATTAGAGAGAGATAATGAGTATACTCAACCGAGGGACCACAACCAGGGTCATACCGGTGACAGCAATCATCAGAGCGATGATAACCAACGAGGAGGGAAAAATACGAACAAAGGCGGTAACCACTCGGTGGTCATCGTGGCCATGATAATAGGAGGTGAGTCAAGTGGAAATTTCAGAAAGAGAGATTCAACAATGACGGGAAGACATCAGCACCAGCACCAGCACCAACAACAAATTTTAGGGGAGGAGAACGACCGCCAGTTAGATGTTACAAATGCGGGAAAGAGGGACATATCAGCCCAAACTGTCCACAACAATCCAAGGTGTTACAACTGTGGGAAGGAAGGCCACATCGCTCGAGATTGTACTATAGCGAAACCAAGTTCAGCGGGAGTGGTGATTCCAAGGGCTGTCCCGGATAAGGCGAAATCAGCGGTTCCTGGAAGAGCGTTTGTCGTAACTGGCCAAAACGTGAGAAACCCGAACGAGGTGATCACGGGTAAGCTAATCTTGAATTCTTGCGAAGTTTATACTTTACTAGATACCGGTTCTACCCATTCTTTTATCTCTCCTGCTTGTGCTCAACGTTTAAACTTGACTCCGGAGAAATTGGACTTTAACTTATCTGTTGAAACTCCGTTGGGTGAAACCTTCGTTACATCTACAGTTTATAAATCTTGCATGATCCAAGTTGGCACTATCACATTACCTGTTGATCTTATCTCTTTAAAGATACTTGCTTTTGATGTGATTTTAGGAATTGATTGGTTAACCACTCATCATGCTAAAATTGATTGTTTTCGTAAGGTTGTTAGTTTTCATATTCCTAACCAACCTGTCATACGAATTCAAACTACTAAACCACTAAAATCAGTCACTGTCATATCAAGCCACAAAGCTATTCGTTTATTGAAAAACGGATGTCAAGCTTTCTTAGCCCATGTTATGGATTTGAACAAAGACAAGTCAGATTTGAATAATATTTCTATTGTTAGAGAATTTTCCGATGTATTTCCTGAAGAACTTCCCGTCTACCCCCAACGAGAAATTGAATTCTTTATTGACCTTGAACCCGGTACAAAGCCCATTTCTAAAACCCCATATCGAATGGCTCCTATTGAACTTCAGGAGTTAAAAGTCCAACTACAGGAGTTGTTGGACATCGGTTTTATTCGTCCTAGTACGTCTCCTTGGGGTGCTCCTGTTTTATTCGTAAAGAAGAAAGACGGGAGTATGCGACTTTGTATTGACTATCGAGAATTGAACCATGTCACCATCAAGAATAGGTATCCGCTACCTCGCATTGATGACCTGTTTGACCAGTTGCAAGGAGCACAATTCTTTTCAAAGATCGATCTTCGTTCTGGATATCATCAGCTGAAGATTAAAACTGAGGATATTCCAAAGACTGCCTTCAGAACTCGGTACGGGCATTATGAATTCTTAGTAATGTCTTTTGGATTGACTAATGCTCCTGCTGCCTTCATGGATATGATGAACCGTGTATTCAAAGAATATTTGGATCAGTTCGTTGTTGTCTTTATTGATGACATCCTCATCTATTCCAAAAGCCGTGAAGATCATGAGCGCCATTTGAAGCTGGTACTGCAAAGGCTTCGTGAAAACAAGCTATATGCCAAACTGAAGAAATGCGAGTTCTGGCTTGAGGAAGTAGCATTCCTTGGGCACGTGGTGTCAAAACATGGAGTATCTGTCGACCCGGCGAAGATTGAAGCCATACAAAGTTGGGAGCAACCGAAGTCGGTAACCGAAGTACGTAGCTTTCTGGGCTTAGCTGGTTATTATCGGAGATTTGTGGAAGGATTTTCTCGAATCGCTACTCCGTTAACTCAGCTGACTCGGAAAGATACAAAATTCGTATGGAGTGAGGAATGCGAGAAGAGTTTCCAAGAACTCAAGAGGAGACTCATTTCGGCACCTGTTTTGACAATACCATCTGGTTCGGATGGATTTGTTATCTACAGCGATGCTTCAGGCAAAGGGTTAGGATGTGTTCTCATGCAACATGGGAAAGTCATAGCCTATGCCTCACGACAACTCAAAGAATATGAGAGGAATTATCCTACTCATGATTTGGAGTTGGCAGCAGTCGTTTTTTGCGTTGAAGATCTGGAGACACTACCTGTATGGGGAGAAAGTGGAGATCTATACAGATCATAAAAGCCTCAAATATTTCTTCACCCAAAAGGAACTCAACATGCGGCAACGACGTTGGCTTGAGCTGTTGAAAGATTACGATCATACCATCCAATACCATCCTGGAAAAGCAAACGTAGTAGCTGACGCATTGAGTAGAAGATCATATGCGGGTACGAGTGCAATGTTTTTAACACAAAGGCCCATTTTGTATGACTTGCAAAGGATGGAGATAGAGATGAAGGCTCCAAGTACCCACATGATGATATCAAATATACGAGTAGAACCGACTTTAATCGATAAAGTTAAAGCTGCTCAAGCTACGGATATAGAGCTGATGCGTATGAAGAAGAAAGTGCAAGAAGGTGCTATTCCAGAAGCAAGAATCGATGAAGAAGGAATACTTCGAGTCAACTCCAGACTTTGTGTTCCTAACGATTTTGACTTGAAGCATAGAATAATGATGGAGGCACACAACACACCGTTTGCAATCCATCCTGGGAGTACCAAAATGTATCACGATCTTCGACATACATTTTGGTGGAGCAATATGAAAAGAGAGATCGCGGAGTTTATCTCGAGGTGTTTAACTTGTCAACGTGTAAAGGCGGAGCATCAAGTGCCAAAGGGTCCATTGCAACCACTTGAGATCCCGAAATGGAAGTGGGAACACATTACTATGGATTTTGTTACAGGTCTTCCCAAGGTTTCTCAAGGCATAGATGCGATTTGGGTTATTGTTGATAGATTAACCAAGTCCGCTCATTTCTTGCCGATACGTGAGACTTATTCCCTTGAACGTCTTGCTAGTATGTACGTGAACGAGATTGTGAGATTGCATGGCATGCCAGTATCCATAGTTTCGGATCGTGACCCAAGATTCACTTCACGATTTTGGGTTAGCTTGCAGAAAGCTATGGGCACGGATTTACGATTCAGTTCAGCATACCATCCTCAAACGGACGGACAATCAGAGAGGACTATTCAAACTCTTGAAGATCTATTAAGACTTTGTGTCTTAGATCTCAAAGGGAGTTGGGATAAGTACCTACCATTGGTGGAATTCTCCTACAACAACAGTTATCAGGCGAGCATAGGTATGGCTCCATTTGAGGCGTTGTATGGAAGAAAATGTCGTTCTCCAGTATGCTGGGACGAGGTGGGTGAAGCAACATTGTTGGGACCAGAATTGGTACGCATTACTACAGAGAAGATCCAAACGATTCGACAACGTATACAAACGGCACAGGATCGACAAAAGAGTTATGCGGATCTTCATCGGAAGGACGTGGAATTTAATATTGGGGATCATGTATTGTTACGTGTTGCACCATGGAAGGGAGTTACAAGATTTGGGAAGAGAGGAAAGCTCAATCCAAGATTTGTTGGTCCATTTGAGATTCTTGAGCGAATAGGAAATGTGGCATATAGACTCGCATTACCTCCAAGCATGTCTCGTGTTCATAATGTTTTTCACATATCTATGCTTCGTAAATATGTTAAAGACCCGAACCACATTATTGAGTTAGAACCAGACGAGATAGCTGAAGATTTAACGTACGAGGAGGTACCTGTTAAGATCTTGGATAGGAAAGAGCATGTCCTACGCACGAAGGTTATACCACAAGTTAAGGTTTTGTGGAGAAACCATGCTATTGAAGAAATGACCTGGGAGTTGGAATCAGAAATGAAAGCGAGGTATCCTCACCTTTTTGAAACATCAGGTACGTACGTCAATTTCGAGGACGAAATTTCATAAGGAGGGGAGGTTGTAAGACCCCAACTTATTAATGAATAAAATCAAATTTTCTCTAAATATTATTGTGAATAATAAGGGGTTAATTTGATATAATACTTTGGTTATGGGTGAAATGTGCAAATTTTGCAAAATAAGCAAGTGGTTATAAAATATTTATTTTTGGTCGGTGAATATTCGGTTGGTCGTGGAATATTCTTGCTGTCGGGGAATATTCGTACGACGACGCAGCCTTGTGTGGGCCCCATAACGGAAAGCGATTGGATGAAGAAAACGACAAGTATAAGTTGTTTATTAAATAACGGCGTAGTTGTTACCGTTAATACTGTTGGAATACCCGGTGGTTAAAATACAGTAATAACGCGTGGTTAGTAGCACACGGATTGCACAGTATAGTTGAATTATTGATTCGTACGTAAGAAGGCACTACTCAATAATTGTTACAGTAGTTATTGTTCAATATTTTATTTTATTGATTCAATAATTGCTGCGTTGATATTTTATATTATTGTTGTTTCAATAATTGTTGCTGCACAGTATTTTCATTTATCAGATCAATAATTCATATTATTTGAATAATATTATTAGATAACATTATTGGCAATGTCTAGAAAGTTCTGTCTAAGGAGAGGTTTGGTCATCTAATTGCGCGCCAGTAAGGAGAAATCCTTATTGGAAAGCCCCCTCTTTCCTGGGAACGGCCTGGTTGTCATAAATGTGATTCTGTAATATTATTTGTGAATAATTAATTATTGATTCATATGATAAGGAAATATTTATTTTATGTGGATATAAATGAGGGATATATTTTTGTGGTTAAAAATGAAGGAGTTAATGTTGAGGTTTTTATCCATATTTTTGTCGGAATGGAGGTATTAAAAATCAGGGTTTTTGAGATATTTTGCGGGGGTTATAATTTTTAATCCGACCGTTGGATCGTGGTAATTTTTGGATATGTTATACATATATAAGTTGAGTATATGTCCACAAATTTTGAACCGTTAAAAATGAACGTATGATTTATTATGAATTTTACAAGATGACTGGTTCAGAAATTGTTGAATTTTCGGAGTTTATCATTTTGATGGAAAATTCTAGAATTGGTGGGCCCCACTTGTGGTTGGTGAAGAAATGTGCTGAATTATATTTCAAATGTGGTAGGTGGGAATAGTAGCAGGTAAAGCCATCAGGTTGCAGGTCAAACCTACCAAAATTTTCCTATAAATAGAGGGCTAAGTTAGAATTGAAAATTACACCAGAAACAAGTTTTCTCTCTTTCTCTCTCTAGATTATTGAGTGTATTTTGTGAGTATTTAGATACTTTGAGAGTTTCTATTCATCAGAGCAAGTTTCTTTCAGCCTTATACCGGTATTCCGACCAGAAGTACTGATATTTTGAGGTAAGGGATATTATTTTCTTCTTAATGATATTATTTTCTTCAATATCATTATGCTGAAATATTGATATGAGTTTTTATCAAATTTGGAACTTTTTGTGTCGGGGGTTACTATTCACGTATACGGCACTATTCACGTATACGGCACTATTCACGAATACGGCACTATTCACCGAAAAATAAATTTTTTCCTTTTTGTCCAAGATGTCTATTATGGTTACTATCTTTGATTGTATCCATGTTTTGATCTTTATTTTTGAATTCTGCTTCACAATTGATTATTATGAAGTATTATTGATCTTGGATAAACTGTTATACGAATCCCTACTATTTGTCCTTCTGTCTCATTGGATTCGTTCTCTTTAAGATATTTTTCATCATCCTCAGTCCTAAATGATGATATTACTGAATATCTTTGGCCTGTAGTGCAAAGATGTATAATTACTTGATGAATATCTTTGGCCTGTAGTGCAAAGATGAACAGGTGTTGAGATGAACATGACCGACTGATGATACAAATGAATATCTTTGGCCTGTAGTGCAAAGATGAATATTTGGTTAAAGATGATTATTAATTGATGTTACAGGGATAAAATATTGATGATGGACTTTTAAATCTTAGAAGATAGTAGAATTCTTTCTCTACTTGACTCTTCTAATGGTTTGTTGTTTCCGCTGCAGTTGTTGATCTAAAACTTGTTGTCGATTATATTTTATCAGATTTTTCCCTGTTGAAGACTAACGATAATTTGTTGTATATTATCTTAGTCATAATATTCTTTACTGGGCTAGTTGAGCTCACCCTTTTCCTTTTTGTTCCATTTTTCTTCTCAGGAGGTGAGAACATAGCAGGATCTAGTCGGGGTATGGAGTGATGGTTCTAGAAAGATGTATTAGCAGTCCTCACTATTTCTGTAAAATAGTGTTTGAATAATTGTAATGAGGATTTATTTGAGTGTGGATATTGTCTAGAAGACAATATTTGTATTTAAACTCACAGTATGTGTTGTCGTATTTTGCACGACAATTGTATTATTGAAGTTGTAGTTTGCTTTCTGTACCATGTATTTGGCGACTCAGAATGGGTGTTGTATACCTATTCTGGGGCGTCACAAGTATGACACATTCCATGACTCGAGTTTAATCTAGAATATTAAGGTTAAAAGGATTAAATTACATTGAAACATTGGTTACGAAAAGGTTGCATCGAATCATCGATCTATTATTACTTAGGTAGCAGTGATGCATTACTAGATGCCGCTCACTGTTTATAATTTTATAATATGATTTTAAAATTATTGTCATGTAATAATAACATATAGGGTCACACACATAGAACGTAATTTAAAAAGGAAATTAATTTAAATTGTAAGGATTTAAATATATCAATATATTGATAGTATTTTAAATCACGAATTTAAATTAAAAGGATAATTTGTATATATGTATATTAATTAAGTAAGACTTAATTAAGATATATATACATAAATTCGGATTTTAATAATATTAGGTTTTGATTAATTCCTCATAACTGCTATATATATGATATATATCAGTCATTTTAGGGATTACGTCAAAATACAAAATCCTAGCCGCTCTTAGAGAGAGACTAGAGAAAATAATTTCAAAAATCCTTATCCTTGGTGGCTAGTACCGCGGTTCCTTCTTTTGTAGATCGTAGGACGATTCGCGGAGCGTTCGTGTGGATACCGTAGAGACGCAGTTCATTTGAATTGCGTTGGAGATTCGACCGCATCGATTCTAGCTTTAATAATCAGTATAATTTCTAACCTCAGAGTTAATTGATTTTTCGCATGGATCCTGTTTAGGGTTTCGAAATTGCTTTTAAATTGTTATATTTCTGTTGCGTTTTATGTGTCGAAACCTAACAATTCCAACAGAATAATAAGGAATGGAATAACAATAGCTCTCTTCATGAATACGAAAGAAATAATACCCCTTACCTTAGATAAAAATTAGATACTGAAATAGTGAGGTAGCAGACTTCTCTTCTTCTTTCTCTCTATAATTTCTCTCTATAATAATTGCTCTATAGCTTTAGTGAATTAGTGAGAAATGAAGAAAGAATGAGCTTCTATTTATAAGAAAATATGGTTTCAATAATTGCATATTTTGAAGCTCGAAATATTACAGTATAATACCTTCCTCTTTTCCTTCATTTTTAATTTAGTCCTACAAGTATTATCAAACTTGCACCACCTCTCCTAATAGTAAATCATGTGAATCAATAGTATACACATGTGAACACATAGTTATAAGCATGTGAATTAATAGTAATTAATTGCTCATTTATCCGGTTAATTACCCGATTGGTCAATATAACCTCCATACATCAATTATTATCGAAATAAATATCGATTTTCACTAACATTAATAATTTCAACACAATGGAACTATCAATTTCATCTTTAATTAACACGAACATATTCATCATTAATATTATAATTCACAATATTTAACAATCATGTCATTCCTAGGAAATAGGGGGCTTTCTGATAAAGATTTCTCCCTATTGGCGAACAATTAGATTATTTAATCTTTCCTTGACAGAACTTCTAGACACTGTCAATATTACAAATAATAATATGAATAACTTTGTCGTCTCAATTATTAATTTAATAATATAACATATTATACAGATGATACTGTGATAATAATTGAATCAATAATATGAGATATATGATGCAGCAATTACTGTAACAATAAATAAGTATAACTGAGTGACTTCTTATGTAAGCATCAATAATTAATACCGTGTGCTACTATGCAATCACGCGTATTACTGTATTTTTACTACCGGGTAGTTCAACAGTTTTAACGGTAACACTTTTGCCGTTATTTTCATAAAATGATAATTCTGTCATTTTCTTACTACGACAATACTTCCGTTGTGGGGTCCACCAATGATTGTGCCGTCATACGAATATTCTCTGTTAAAACGAATATTCCTCGACACAACGAATATTTTATAACGACATGCTTACTTTGCAAAAAATTTCACACATCACCCTTAACTTTAACCTTTTATCAATTTAACCATTTACGAAATAAAATAATAATTATAAGAAAATTGAATACTTTAATTTCATAAAATCCGGAGTCTTACACAAAATTGATCATCATCCACAATAAGTATAAAAACAAAATCATAAACCTGTGAAAGAGTGAGCAGTGGGCAGTAGCGACGGCGGCAGAGGCAGCCGGCAGGAGCAGTGGTCTAGTCGGCAGTCACCAGTGGAGGCAGTGGATCTGTGGAGGTGAAAGCCGCATAAGAGGGAAGAGGAGACGATGTGCAGAGCAGCAGAGGCTGAACTGAAGAAATGAAGAGCACCAGACGAAGTGCAGATCTGCAGTGAAGATGCCCTATTGTCCTAATAATTTTTTTTTTAAAAATAAAATGGCGTCGTTTCATGTTATTAAAAAAAACCTACAGTCGGAAAAGAAGACCGGAGCTCCTCGCCTGTTGGCTGGCTGCTGCTGCCCCCCCCCCCCCTCCCCTCCCCTGCCCCTACCTCCCTACCGGGGTCAACCCCCTCCCCCCCCGCCCCCTACCCCTAGTTCCGCCTCTGATTCTAGCTTAGGTGGTTATCCTATATGTATATATATATAAGATAACTCTCTTTGTAAATGAAAAAAGTTAATATAATACAAAAGCTAAATTTTCTATTAGTTTTAACTTGGTATCAAAGTCGCAATGCCTAACGGCTTATAATTCAGTCTTTCGCTGTACACCTTTTGTTCTCATTCTTATTCCTCTCTTCTATTATTCCTCTCTATCCAGACAGTCTGCGTCCCAATTTAGACACACTGATCACCTGTCTGCATTTCAGCAATTGTCCTTGATTTCTTCTTCTTCCTATAATCTTCTGTCTCTCTCAAATCAAATCAGCAACTCATTAACCCATTACTTCTCTCCAATCAAATCAAGTATCATCACAATTTTTTTTAAAAAAAAAAAGAAAAAGAAGAAGCCAATTCTCCATCCAATTGCTTTAACATGATTCATACCACTTCATACCCTCCTCCAGAATTCTACTCTTCGTCATATAACCCAAAATGATGGTTAAATCCTCACCAAAATGTTAATGTAATTTGCAACCCAAATTGTGACGCCCCCCAAAATAGGTCCATTCCACCCAACCATTCTGAGTCGTTAAATACATGGTACAGAAAATAACTACAACTTTATTACAACAATTGTCGTGTAAAATACAACAACACATATGCTGTGAGTTTGGATACAAATATATACCAAATGTGACTCATGTTCCAACCGTGGACATCACCTCACAATAACACCTTACATAAAGGTATAGTCAAAAACTGTTTTAGAAATTAGAATCTTTGGGAAGTGCTCAAGGAAACCTTCGTACATGGGAGGCCACGCATCTAGGTTATGATAGATATCATATGGCCACAGAATTATCCTTGGTTGACCCAATAGACCCCAAAGAAAAACAAGAAGATTACTATCATATTCTTCCCAATGGTGAGTCTTCTCTTGACTTATCATTATCTCCACTGTCTCTAATTGAGAATTATACTTCAAACAAACACCAAGATTATATAGGTAGTGCCCATAGATATACTCAGCAAGTGGATGAGCACAACCCTGTCTTATGATGACACGAGGTTGTATGTCATTAGACATCTTGTATGATAGTGACAAAACACCCTTCCAACGTTGGGTTCGCCTCACCCTATTTTCTTCACAAAATATAACTACTAAATGATGATCACCGTTCTATTCCCTTGTTACCCCCGCTCGACCCAGCTACACTCTTATTACCTGAAAGGAATTGTGAAGCAAAAGGGTGAGCACAACTAGCTCAGTAAAGAATATCGTGACTAAAGATAATTCAATTATCAATAGCCTTCATCAACAATAAATCAGAGATTTAGAACATATGGTAAATGATAAAAAATTCAACCATAGTTGCAGCGGAACAAGCAATCCATTAGAAGAGTCAAATAGACTATAAAGTCTATTATCTTCTCCATGTTAAAAATCCACCAACAATATTTTATCCATGTAACATCACTCAACAGTTCCTTTCCACAATCATATGAATAACTCATAATCATAATTGTGACTATAAATTTTTCTTCGCACCCAGGACGAAGAATATTTTCATCACCTGTTTTTACCTGAAACATCAAAGATCATGGTTATACCAAATCACAGTTCCTGTTTATAATCATACTAACAAATCCATCTTTGCACTACGGGCCAAAGATATTCAACAACAGTTCATCTTTGCACTACAGGCCAAAGATATTCATCAACAGACCATCTTTGAACTACATGCCAAAGATATTCAACAACAGTTCATCTTTGCACTACGGGCCAAAGATATTCATCAACAAACCATCTTTGCACTACGGGCCAAAGATATTCAACAACAGTTCATCTTTGCACTACAAGCCAAAGATATTCATCAATATTTCATCTTTGCACTACAGGCCAAAGATATTAATATCTCAAAGAAATATATAATCATTTCAGAATTTATATAAACAATAATTATAACCATGTTGATCAATTCACCTTTGCACTTAAGCTAAAGATATTCACTTATAAATTCAATGGTCATGATCATACCAGTCACAATTCAACTTTGCACTACAGGCCAAAGAGAACCCTAGTCATGATCATACCAATAATCTACCCATCTTTACACTCTAGTGAAAGAGAATTTCAACATCAGGGTTATAAAAATGTTATATATGATAATAAAATCAATATAATCAATACATAGTTTTAATCTCAAGAGTAATATTCATAACTCAACTATAATTTGGTTAGAAAAAGAAACCAATTTTGATCGTGAATAGTAACTCGTGAATAGTAACTCATGAATAGTAACTCGTGAATAGTAACTCATAAATAGTAAACCGACACAAAAAGGTAGAAATTCCACAATAAAATCCATACCAGTATTTCGGTATAATGATATTGAAAGAATAATATTTCTTAAGCTTATAAACAATTTATTTAAATTGTTTACACTTTACTAAATAATGCATTTAATCATTCTAAAATATCAAACTCATAAGATTTTATCACCAATAATCAAAACCCTCATCAAAAATCTGCATATACCTCATATAGGATTCTCAAGCCATAAAATCCTATTTTTTCAATTTTCTTACTTCACATAACATATTTAATTCATTTACTCATAACTAGTCCATTTTCATGAAAAATATTAAATCATTTCCAAAAATATTTCTTTTCTGGGATTTAGCATAATATAGTCCAATATTGAACATATATTTTTCTCAGAATTTTTAAAACTCATTTACTATTTTTCATATGGCCAAAACCACCGAATATTTAGACATTTATCAAAAATTATACTTTTGTCCAAAAATTCTGAAATTTACAGAGTATACTTCTATCATACACATGTACTCCCAATAAAAATTTCATCAATTTTGGAGTTAACCACAAGGAATTATAAGCGGTTACTTTTAAAATAGTCTTTTCTCATAAAATTCATAACTCTCAATCTATACATCCAAAAATCACCATTTTTGGACACAATCAAGAAAACTCATCAAAATATCATTTTAAATTTTTCCAGAATTTTTGAAGATCAGAAAAATTACGAAACTGAAAATCATAACAACCCTTAAAATCCCTTAAAATCTCTTACTATCCCTTACTATCACTTACTATCCCTTACAATCCCTTACCTCAAAAGAGCAGTACTTCTGACTGGATATCGGATATGATGCTGAAGAAAACTTGCACTGATGAATAGCAACTCACCAAGTATCTAAAAACTCACAAAATATGCTTCATAATATAGAGAGAGAAAGAGAGAAAGCTTATGTTTCTGGTGTGATTTTCAATTCTAACTTAGCCCTCTATTTATAAAAAATTTTGGTAGGTTTGACCTGCAACCTGATGGCTTTACCTGCTACTATTCCCACCCACCACATTTGAAATATAATTCAGCACATTTCTTCACCAACCACAAGTGGAGCCCACCAATTCTAAAATTTTCCATCAAAATGATAAACTCCGAAAATTCAACAATTTCTGAACCAGTCATCTTGTAAAATTCATAATAAATCATACATTCATTTTTAACGGTTCAAAATTTGTGGGCATATACTCAACTTATATATGTATAACATATCCAAAAATTATCACGATCCAACGGTCAGATTAAAAATTATAACCCCCGCAAAATATCTCAAAAACCCTGATTTTTAATACCTCCATTCCGACAAAAATACTGATAAAAAATCTCAACATTAACTCCTTTATTTTTAACCACAAAAATATATCCCTCATTTATATCCACATAAAATAAATATTTCCTTATCATATGAATTAATAATTAATTATTCACAAATAATATTACAGAATCACATTTATGACAACCAGCCGTTCCCAGGAAAGAGGGGGCTTTCCAATAAGAATTTCTCCTTACTAGCGCGCAATTAGATGATCAAACCTCTCCTTAGACAGAACTTTCTAGACATTGCCAATAATGCTATCTAATAATATTATTCAAATAATGTAACGACCCCAAAATAGGTCCATTCCATCCAACCTATTCTGAGTCGCCAAATACATGGTACAGAAAACAACTACAACTTTATTACAACAATTGTCGTGCAAAATACAACAACACATATGCTGTGAGTTTGGATACAAATATATACCAAATGTGACTCATGTTCCAACCGTGGACATCACCTCACAATAACACCTTACATAAAGGTATAGTCAAAAACTGTTTTAGAAATTAGAATCTTTGGGAAGTGCTCAAGGAAACCTTCGTACATGGGAGGCCATGCGTCTAGGTTATGATAGATATCATATGGCCACAGAATTATCCTTGGTTTACCCAATAGACCCCAAAGAAAAACGAGAAGATTACTATCATATTCTTCCCAATGGTGAGTCTTCTCTTGACTTATCATTATCTCTACTGTCTCTAATTGAGAATTATACTTCAAACAAACACCAAGATTATATAGGTAGTGCTCGTATATATACTCAGCAAGTGGATGAGCACATCCCTGTCTTATGATGACACGAGGTTGTATGTCGTTAGACATCTTGTATGATAGTGGCAAATCACCCTTCCAACGTTGGGTACACCTTACCCTATTGGATTCACCAAATATAACTACTAAATGAACTTTTCTATACTGCTTCGGGAGAACATCCACAGCTAGAGACCACCGTTCTATTTCCCCGTTACCCTCGCTCGACCCAGCTACACTCTTATTACCTGAAAGGAATTGTGAAGCAAAAGGGTGAGCACAACTAGCTCAGTAAAGAATATCATGACTAAAGATAATTAAATTATCAATAGCCTTCATCAACAATAAATCAGAGATTTAGAACATATGGTAAATGATAAAAATTTCAACCATAGTTGCAGCGGAACGAGCAATCCATTAGAAGAGTCAAATAGACTATAAAGTCTATTATCTTCTCCATGTTAAAAATCCACCAACAATATTTTATCCATGTAACATCACTCAACAGTTCCTTTCCACAATCATATGAATAACTCATAATCATAATTGTGACTATAAATTTTTCTTCGCACCCAGGACGAAGAATATTTTCATCACCTGTCTTTACCTGAAACATCAAAGATCATGGTTATACCAAATCACAGTTCCTGTTCATAATCATACTAATAAACCATCTTTGCACTACGGCCAAAGATTTTCAACAACAGTTCATCTTTGCACTACAGGCCAAAGATATTCATCAACATTCATCTTTGCACTACAGGCCAAAGATATTCATCAACAGTTCATCTTTGCACTACAGGCCAAAGATATTCATCAACAATTCATCTTTGCACTACGGCCAAAGATATTCATCAACAGTTCATATTTGCACTACAGGCCAAATATATTCATCAACAGTTCATATTTGCACTACAGGCCAAATATATTCATATCTCAAAGAAATATATAATCATTTCAGAATTTATATAAACAATAATTATAACCATGTTGATCAATTCACCTTTGCACTTAAGCTAAAGATATTCAATTATAAATTCAATGGTCATGATCATACCAGTCACAATTCAACTTTGCACTACTGGCCAAAGAGAACCCATAGTCATGATCATACCAATAATTTACCCATCTTTACACTCCAGTGAAAGAGAATTTCAACATCAGGGTTATAAAAATGTTATATATGATGATAAAATAATATAATCAACATATAGATTTAATCTCAAGAGTAATATTCATAAATCAACTATAATTTGGTAAGTAAAAGAAACCAATTTTGTCGTGAATAGTAACTCGTGAATAGTAACTCATGAATAGTAACTCGTGAATAGTAACTCGTGAATAGTAACACCGACTCAAAAAGGTAGAAATTTCACAATAAAATTCATACCAATATTTCGGTATAATGATATTGAAAGAATAACATTTCTTAAGCTTATAAACAATTTATTTAAATTGTTTACACTTTACTAATTAATGCATTTAATCATCATAAAATGCCAACTCTTACAATTTCATCATCAATAACCAAAACCCTCATCAAAAATCTGCATATACCTCATATAGGATTCTCAAGCCATAAAATCCTATTTTCCAATTTTCTTTCTTCACAAAACATATTTAATTCATTTACTCATAACTAGACCATTTTCATGAAAAATACCAAATCACTTCCAAAAATATTTCTTTTCTGGGATTTAGCATAATATAGTCCCATAGTGAACATATATTTTTCTCAGAATTTTTAAAAGTCATTTACTATTTTTCATATGGCCAAAATAGCCGAATATTTAGACATTTATCAAAAATTGTACTTTTGTCTAAAAATTCTGAAATTTACAGAGTATACTTCTATCATATACATGTACTCCCAATAAAAATTTCATCAATTTTGGAGTTAACCACAAGGAATTATAAGCTGTTACTTTTAAAATAGTCTTTTCTCATAAAATTCATAACTCTCAATCTATACATCCAAAAATCACCATTTTTGGACACAATCAAGAAAACTCATCAAAATATCATTTCAAATTTTTCCAGAATTTTTGAAGATCAGAAAAATTACGAAACTGAAAATCATAACAACCCTTAAAATCCATTAAAATCTCTTACTATCCCTTACTATCACTTACTATCCCTTACAATCCCTTACTTCAAAAGAGCAGTACTTCTGACTGGATATCGGATATGATGCTGAAGGAAACTTGCACTGATGAATAGCAACTCACCAAGTATCTAAAAACTCACAAAATATGCTTCATAATATAGAGAGAGAAAGAGAGAAAGCTTGTTTCTGGTGTGATTTTCAATTCTAACTTAGCCCTCTATTTATAGGAAAATTTTGGTAGGTTTGACCTGCAACCTGATGGCTTTACCTGCTACTATTCCCACCCACCACATTTGAAATATAATTCAGCACATTTCTTCACCAACCACAAGTGGGGCCCACCAATTCTAGAATTTTCCACCAAAATGATAAACTCTGAAAATTCAACAATTTCTGAACCAGTCATCTCGTAAAATTCATAATAAATCATACGTTCATTTTTAACGGTTCAAAATTTGTGGACATATACTCAACTTATATATGTATAACATATCCAAAAATTACCACGATCCAACGGTCGGATTAAAAATTATAACCCCCGCAAAATATCTCAAAAACCCTAATTTTTAATACCTCCATTCCGACAAAAATACTGATAAAAATCTCAACATTAACTCCTTCATTTTTTAACCACAAAAATATATCCCTCATTTATATCCACATAAAATAAATATTTTCTTATCATATGAATCAATAATTAATTATTCACAAATAATATTACAGAATCACATTTATGACAAACAGGCCGTTCCCAGGAAAGAGGGGGCTTTCCAATAAGAATTTCTCCTTACTGGCGCGCAATTAGATGACCAAACCTCTCCTTAGACAGAACTTTCTAGACATTGCCAATAATGCTATCTAATAATATTATTCAAATAATATGAATTATTGATCTGATAATAGAAAATACTGTGCAGCAACAATTATTGAACAACAATAATATAAAATTTCAACGTAGCAATTATTGAATCAATAAAATAAAATATTGAACAGTAATTACTGTAACAATTATTGAGTAGTGCCTTCTTACGTAAGAATCAATAATTTCAAAAATACTATGCAATACCGTGTGCTACTGTGCAATAACGCGTATTACTGTATTTTAACCACCGGGTATTCCAACAGTGTTAACGGTAACAACTACGCCGTTATTTGTAAAAACTCAAATTTGTCGTTTTCTTCACCCGACAGTTATTCGTTATGGGGCCCACAAATAGCTGCGCCGTCGTACGAATATTCCCCGAAAGAAAGAATATTCCACGACCAAACGAATATTCCCCGACAACAATGATTATTTTATAACCACTTGCTTATTTTGAAAAAAATTCACATTTCACCCATAACTTTAAACTTTTATCAATTTAACCATTTACTGAATAGTAATTATAAGAAAAATTGAATACTTTTATTTCATAAAATTCGGGGTCTTACAAATAATATGAATTATTGATCTGATAATGGAAAATACTGTGCAGTGACAATTATTGAACAACAATAATATAAAATTTTAACGTAGCAATTATTGAATCAATAAAATAAAATATTGAACAGTAATACTGTAACAATTATGAGCAGTGCCTTCTTACGTAAGAATCAATAATTTCAAAAATACTATGCAATACCGTTGCTACTGTCAATACGTATTACTGTATTTTAACCACCGGTATTCCAACAGTGTTAACGTAACAACTACGTCGTTATTTGTAAAAACTCAAATTTATCATTTTCTTCACCCGACAGTTATTCGTTATGGGGCCCACAAAGAGCTGCGCCGTCGTACGAATATTCCCGACAGAAAGAATATTCCACGACCAAACGAATATTCCCCGACAACAATGTTATTTTATAACCACTTACTTATTTTGAAAAAAAATTCATATTTCACACCACATAACTTTAAACTTTTATCAATTTAACCATTTACTGAATAGTAATTATAAGAAAAATTGAATACTTTTATTTCATAAAATTCGGATCTTACAATCTCCCCCCTTATGAAATTTCGTCCCCAAAATTTACGTACCTGGTAATTCAAAGAGTTGAGAATACCTTGCTTTCATTTCAGATTTCATCTTCCCTGTCATCATGATTTTTCCATTGCTCATCTCCTGTATTTCAGATATCATTCTAGAATACAGCTTCAAAACAAGGGTTAATTTAACAAATTAACATATCACATAATATCCCGATATTATGACTGACCAACAAATAAGCTTAGGTAGGACACACTAGCGAAGGATTTACTCATCTCTCCCCTCCTAGTTATATTCCCTGATCTCCGCCAGAGACCATATCCCCAAGCTCTGATACCACCTGTGACGCCCCCAAAATAGGTCCATTCCACCCAACCCATTCTGAGTCGTCAAATACATGGTACAGAAAACAACTACAACTTTATTACAACAATTGTCGTGCAAAATACAACAACACATATGCTGTGAGTTTGGATACAAATATATACCAAATGTGACTCATGTTCCAACCGTGGACATCACCTCACAATAACACCTTACATAAAGGTATAGTCAAAAACTGTTTTAGAAATTAGAATCTTTGGGAAGTGCTCAAGGAAACCTTCGTACATGGGAGGCCACGCATCTAGGTTATGATAGATATCATATGGCCACAGAATTATCCTTGGTTGACCCAATAGACCCCAAAGAAAAACGAGAAGATTACTATCATATTCTTCCCAATGGTGAGTCTTCTCTTGACTTATCATTATCTCCACTGTCTCTAATTGAGAATTATACTTCAAACAAACACCAAGATTATATAGGTAGTGCCCATAGATATACTCAGCAAGTGGATGAGCACAACCCTGTCTTATGATGACACGAGGTTGTATGTCATTAGACATCTTGTATGATAGTGACAAAACACCCTTCCAACGTTGGGTTCGCCTCACCCTATTTTCTTCACAAAATATAACTACTAAATGATGATCACCGTTCTATTTCCTTGTTACCCCCCGCTCGACCCAGCTACACTCTTATTACCTGAAAGGAATTGTGAAGCAAAAGGGTGAGCACAACTAGCTCAGTAAAGAATATCATGACTAAAGATAATTCAATTATCAATAGCCTTCATCAACAATAAATCAGAGATTTAGAACATATGGTAAATGATAAAAAATTCAACCATAGTTGCAGCGGAACGAGCAATCCATTAGAAGAGTCAAATAGACTATAAAGTCTATTATCTTCTCCATGTTAAAAATCCACCAACAATATTTTATCCATGTAACATCACTCAACAGTTCCTTTCCACAATCATATGAATAACTCATAATCATAATTGTGACTATAAATTTTTCTTCGCACCCAGGACGAAGAATATTTTCATCACCTGTTTTACCTGAAACATCAAAGATCATGGTTATACCAAATCACAGTTCCTGTTTATAATCATACTAACAAATTCATCTTTGCACTACGGCCAAAGATATTCAACAACAGTTCATCTTTGCACTACAGGCCAAAGATATTCATCAACAGACCATCTTTGCACTACAGGCCAAAGATATTCAACAACAGTTCATCTTTGCACTACGGCCAAAGATATTCATCAACAAACCATCTTTGCACTACGGGCCAAAGATATTCAACAACAGTTCATCTTTGCACTACAAGCCAAAGATATTCATCAATATTTCATCTTTGCACTACAGGCCAAAGATATTAATATCTCAAAGAAATATATAATCATTTCAGAATTTATATAAACAATAATTATAACCATGTTGATCAATTCACCTTTGCACTTAAGCTAAAGATATTCACTTATAAATTCAATGGTCATGATCATACCAGTCACAATTCAACTTTGCACTACAGGCCAAAGAGAACCCTAGTCATGATCATACCAATAATCTACCCATCTTTACACTCTAGTGAAAGAGAATTTCAACATCAGGGTTATAAAAATGTTATATATGATAATAAAATCAATATAATCAATACATAGTTTTAATCTCAAGAGTAATATTCATAACTCAACTATAATTTGGTTAGAAAAAGAAACCAATTTGATCGTGAATAGTAACTCGTGAATAGTAACTCATGAATAGTAACTCATAAATAGTAAACTCGACACAAAAAGGTAGAAATTCCACAATAAAATCCATACCAATATTTCGGTATAATGATATTGAAAGAATAATATTTCTTAAGCTTATAAACAATTTATTTTAAATTGTTTACACTTTACTAAATAATGCATTTAATCATTCTAAAATAGCAAACTCATAAGATTTTATCACCAATAATCAAAACCCTCATCAAAAATCTGCATATACCTCATATAGGATTCTCAAGCCATAAAATCCTATTTTCAATTTTCTTACTTCACATAACATATTTAATTCATTTACTCATAACTAGACCATTTTCATGAAAAATATTAAATCATTCCAAAAATATTTCTTTTCTGGGATTTAGCATAATATAGTCCCATATTGAACATATATTTTTCTCAGAATTTTTAAAAGTCATTTACTATTTTTCATATGGCCAAAACCACCGAATATTTAGACATTTATCAAAAATTATACTTTTGTCCAAAAATTCTGAAATTTACAGAGTATACTTCTATCATATACATGTACTCCCAATAAAAATTTCATCAATTTTGGAGTTAACCACAAGGAATTATAAGCGGTTACTTTTAAAATAGTCTTTTCTCATAAAATTCATAACTCTCAATCTATACATCCAAAAATCACCATTTTTGGACACAATCAAGAAAACTCATCAAAATATCATTTCAAATTTTTCCAGAATTTTTGAAGATCAGAAAAATTACGAAACTGAAAATCATAACAACCCTTAAAATCCTTAATATCCCTTACCTCAAAAGAGCAGTACTTCTGACTGGATATCGGATATGATGCTGAAGAAAACTTGCACTGATGAATAGCAACTCACCAAGTATCTAAAAACTCACAAAATATGCTTCATAATATAGAGAGAGAAAGAGAGAAAGCTTATGTTTCTGGTGTGATTTTCAATTCTAACTTAGCCCTCTATTTATAGGAAAATTTTGGTAGGTTTGACCTGCAACCTGATGGCTTTACCTGCTACTATTCCCACCCACCACATTTGAAATATAATTTAGCACATTTCTTCACCAACCACAAGTGGGGCCCACCAATTCTAGAATTTTCCATCAAAATGATAAACTCCGAAAATTCAACAATTTCTGAACCAGTCATCTCGTAAAATTCATAATAAATCATACATTCATTTTTAACGGTTCAAAATTTGTGGGCATATACTCAACTTATATATGTATAACATATCCAAAAATTATCACGATCCAACGGTCAGATTAAAAATTATAACCCCCGCAAAATATCTCAAAAACCCTGATTTTTAATACCTCCATTCCGACAAAAATACTGATAAAAAATCTCAACATTAACTCCTTCATTTTTAACCACAAAAATATATCCCTCATTTATATCCACATAAAATAAATATTTCCTTATCATATGAATTAATAATTAATTATTCACAAATAATATTACAGAATCACATTTATGACAACCAGGCCGTTCCCAGGAAAGAGGGGGCTTTCCAATAAGAATTTCTCCTTACTAGCGCGCAATTAGATGACCAAACCTCTCCTTAGACAGAACTTTCTAGACATTGCCAATAATGTGCTATCTAATAATATTATTCAAATAATATGAATTATTGATCTGATAATGGAAAATACTGTGCAGTGACAATTATTGAACAACAATAATATAAAATTTTAACGTAGCAATTATTGAATCAATAAAATAAAATATTGAACAGTAATTACTGTAACAATTATTGAGTAGTGCCTTCTTACGTAAGAATCAATAATTTCAAAAATACTATACAATACCGTGTGCTACTGTGCAATAACGCGTATTACTGTATTTTAACCACCGGTATTCCAACAGTGTTAACGGTAACAACTACGTCGTTATTTGTAAAAACTCAAATTTATCATTTTCTTCACCCGACAGTTATTCGTTATGGGGCCCACAAAGAGCTGCGCCGTCGTACGAATATTCCCCGACAGAAAGAATATTCCACGACCAAACGAATATTCCCCGACAACAATGATTATTTTATAACCACTTACTTATTTTGAAAAAAAAATTCATATTTCACCCATAACTTTAAACTTTTATCAATTTAACCATTTACTGAATAGTAATTATAAGAAAAATTGAATACTTTTATTTCATAAAATTCGGGGTCTTACACAAATGATCGATCAGACTGAAAATATTTCTGATGATATCGTCATCGATACTCCCGATTTTGACTCATTTTCAGATCTAATTGGTATGTCGAGGAATCTTCTCGACCAACACTATCTCTTCGAAAAGTTCTAACTCAATCTATAAACAACTATCTCTTTGAGGCTAAATCTCTTGCATACGCCCTTAATCGAGCCTGAGAACCCATTCCTGAAACCGATGTAAGACCCCAATTTTTTTTAATAAAGATGAATTTTTTATAAATATCATTTTTAAATATTATGGAATGAATTTGATATAAGGTTATAGTTGTGGGTAATATTTATAAATTTTATAAGTACACAAGTTGTTATATAATATTCGATTGGTCGAGGAATATTCGTTTTAACAGGAAATATTCGTACGACGGCACAATCATTGGTAGACCCCACAACATAATTATTGTCAGATTGAGAAAACAACAAAAATACTTTATGAAAATAACGGCGGAAGTTTTAACCGTTAACTATTGAAAATACTTATAAAATTTAATATTGGGGATCATGTATTGTTACGTGTTGCACCATGGAAGGGAGTTACAAGATTTGGGAAGAGAGGAAAGCTCAATCCAAGATTTGTTGGTCCATTTGAGATTCTTGAGCGAATAGGAAATGTGGCATATAGACTCGCATTACCTCCAAGCATGTCTCGTGTTCATAATATTTTTTACATATCTATACTTCGTAAATATTTTAAAGACCCGAACCACATTATTGATTAGAACCAGACGAGATAGCTGAAGATTTAACGTACAAGGAGGTACCTGTTAAGTTCTTGGATACGAAAGAGCATGACCTATGCACGAAGGTTATACCACAAGTTAAGGTTTTGTGGAGAAACCATGCTATTGAAGAAATGACCTGGGAGTTGGAATCAGAAATGAAAGCGAGGTATCCTCACCTTTTTGAAATATCAGGTACGTACGTCAATTTCGAGGACGAAATTTCATAAGGAGGGGAGGTTGTAAGACCCCAACTTATTAATGAATAAAATCAAATTTTCTCTAAATATTATTGTGAATAATAAGGGGTTAATTTGATATAATACTTTGGTTATGGGTGAAATGTGTAAATTTTGCAAAATAAGCAAGTAGTTATAAAATATTCATTTTGTCGGGGAATATTCGTTTGGTCGTGAATATTCTAGCTGTCGGGGAATATTCGTACGACGGCGCAGCCTTGTGTGGGCCCCATAACGGAAACCGATTGAATGAAGAAAATGACAAGTATAAGTTAATTTATAAACAACGGCGTAGTTGTTATCGTTAATACTGTTGGAATACCCGTGGTTAAAATACAGTAGCACACGGTATTGCACCAATTATTGATTCTTACGTAAGAAGGCACTACTCAATAATTGTTATAGTAGTTATTGTTCAATATTTTATTTTATTGATTCAATAATTGTTGCGTTGATATTTTATATTATTGTTGTTTCAATAATTGTTGCTGCACAGTATTTTCCATTATCAGATCAATAATTTATATTATTTGAATAATATTATTAGATAACATTATTGGCAATGTCTAGAAAGTTCTGTCTAAGGAGAGGTTTGGTCATCTAATTGCGCGTTAGTAAGGAGAAATCCTTATTGGAAAGCCCCCTCTTTCCTGGGAACGGCCTGGTTGTCATAAATGTAATTCTGTAATATTATTTGTGAATAATTAATTATTGATTCATATGATAAGGAAATATTTATTTTATGAGAGATATATTTTTGTGGTTAAAAATGAAGGAGTTAATGTTGAGATTTTTATCAGTATTTTTGTCGAAATGGAGGTATTAAAAATCTGGGTTTTTGATATATTTTAAGGGGGTTATAATTTTTAATCTGACCGTTGGATCGTGGTAATTTTTGGATATGTTATACATATACAAGTTGAGAATATGTCCACAAATTTTGAACCGTTAAAATGAACGTATGATTTATTATGAAATTTACGAGATGACTGTTTCAGAAATTATTGAATTTTCAGAGTTAATCATTTTGGTAGAAAATTTTAGAATTAGTGGGCCCCACTCTTGGTTGGTGAAGAAATGTGCTGAGATTTTTATTCAAATGTGGTGGGTGGGAATAGTAGCAGGTAAAGCCATCAGGTTGCAGGTTAAGTCTGCTTCGCGTGCTAACATTTTCCTATAAATAGAGGGCTAAGTTAGAATTGAAAATCACACCAGAAACAAGTTTTCTCTCTTTCTCTCTCTAGATTATTGAGTGTATTTTGTGAGTATTTAGATACTTTGAGAGTTTCTATTCATCAGAGCAAGTTTCATTTCAGCCTTATACCGATATTCCGACTAGAAGTACTGATATTTTGAGGTAAGGGATATTATTTTCTTCTTAAATGATATTATTTTCTTCAATATCATTATGCTGAAATATCAACATGAGTTTTTATCAAATTTAGAACTTTTTTGTGGTCTGGGTTACGATTCACGTATACGTTACTATTCACGTACACGACACTATTCACGAATACGGCACTATTCACCGAAAAATAAATTTTTTTCTTTTGTCCAAGATGTCTATTATGGTTACTATCTTTGATTGTATCCATGTTTTGATCTTTATTTTTGAATTCTGCTTCACAATTGATTATTATGAAGTATTATTGATCTTGGATAAACTGTTATACGAATCCCTACTATTTGTCCTTCTGTCTCTCTGGAATCGTTTTCTTTAAGATATTTTTCATCATCCTCAGTCCTAAATGATGATATTACTGAATATCTTTGGCCTGTAGTGCAAAGATGTATGATTACTTGATGAATATCTTTGGCCTGTAGTGCAAAGATGAACAGGTGTTGAGATGAACATGACTGACAGGTGATACAAAATGAATATGTTTGGCCTGTAGTGCAAAGATGAATATTTGGATAAAGATGATTATTAATTGATGTTACAGGGATAAAATATTGATGATGGACTTTTAAATCTTAGAAGATAGTAGAATTCATTCTCTACTTGACTCTTCTAATGGTTTGATGTTTTCGCTGCAGTTGTTGATCTAAAACTTGTTGTCGATTATATTCTATCAGATTTTTTCCCTGTTGAATACTAATGATAATTTGTTGTATATTATCTTAGTCATAATATTCTTTACTGGGCTAGTTGAGCTCACCTTTTTCCTTTTTGTTCCATTTTTCTTCTCAGGAGGTGAGAACATAGCAAGATCTAGTCGGGGTATGGAGTGATGGTTCTAGAAAGATGTTTTAGCAGTCCTCACTATTTCTGTAAAATAGTATTTGAATAATTGTATTGAGGATTTATTTGAGTGTGGATATTGTCTAGAAGACAATATTTGTATTTAAACTCACAGTATGTGTTGTCGTATTTTGCACGACAATTGTATTATTGAAGTTGTAGTTTGCTTTCTGTACCATGTATTTGGCGATTCAGAATGGGTGTTGTATACCTATTTTGGGGGCGTCACAGTTGGTATCAGAGCTTAGGGATATGATCCCTGGCTGAGATGTGAGACAAGAACTAGGAGGGGAGAGACGGGAAATTCCTTCGCTAGTATGACCTGACTAAGTTTATTTGGTGTTTATTTGGTCGGTCAGAGTATAGGGATAATATATGACATGACTATTAACCTTTGTTTTATGACAGTATTTAAAATGGCAGCTGAGAACGTTAATAATGGAGTAAATCAGACAGTGGAGACACCTTTGATCACCACCCAGGAACGTGCAACAAGAAGGCAATATTCCTCCTGTAAACAACGTTACCGAGCAAACGATGAATGATGGAATGTTTAGGAGCTTTTTGCAGTTCATGCAAAATCAGACGAGGGAGACTCGTGTGCAGAATACGGGTGGAAATGTTAACAACGCGCGGTTTGTCACAGCTAAGCAGTTCAAAGAATTGGGACCACCAGAATTTAAGGGAAAGCCGGATCCGATAATGACGGAAACGTGGGTCAAGCAAATTACCAAGATATTCGATGTCTTGGGATGCACGGAGGAACAGAAGGTTCTATTAGCCACCTTTATGTTCCGCGGTGAGGCAGACTACTGGTGGGAGTCTGTGAAGCGTACCCAGCCTGACGCACTCAACATGTCCTGGGAAATATTTCAAAAACTGTTCAATGACAAGTACTTTCCTGAAAGTATTCGTCATATGAAGGAGGTGGAGTTTATCAGACTGGAACAAAACAATATGACGGTGTCCCAGTACGAGGCGAAGTTTGCAGAGTTATCCAGGTTTGCACCTCATTTGGTCGAAAATGAGGAACGAATGACAAGGATGTTTCTGAGAGGTCTAAAACCCGAGATTCGACAATATCTTATCTCTCATAAATTTTCTTTATATTCAGATGTTGTAAACATGGCTCAATTATTAGAGCGAGATAATGAGTATGTGCAACCGAGGGACCACAACCAGGGTCATACCGTGGCGGCAGTAATCGAAGCAATAAAAACCAGCAGGGAGGAAAACATTCGGATAAAAGCGGAAACCACTCTGGTGGTAATCGTGGTCGTGATAATAAAAGGAGCGAGTCGGGAGGAGATTTCAAGAAGAAAAGGTACAACAATGATAACGTGAAGACGTCAGCACAAACATCAACTGTTTCTAGGGGAGGAGAACGACCACCGTCGTATGTTACAAATGTGAGAAAGAGGGACATATCAGCCCAAACTGCCCACAACAATCCAAGGTATGTTATAACTGTGGAAAGGAGGGTCATATAGCTCGAGATTATTCTGTAGCAAAACCAAGTTCAGCGGGATGGTGACTCCAAAAGTTGTCCCGGATAAGTTGAAATCAGCGGTTCCTGGAAGGCGTTTGTCGTGACTGGTCAAAACGCGAGAAACCCGAACGAGGTGATCACGGGTAAGCTAATCTTGAATTCTTGCGAAGTTTATACTTTACTAGATACCGATTATACCCATTCTTTTATCTCTCCTGCTTGTGCTCAACGTTTAAACTTGACTCCGGAGAAATTGGACTTTGACTTATCTGTTGAAACTCCGTTGGGTGAAACCTTCGTTCATCTACAGTTTATAAATCTTGCATGATCCAAGTTGGCACTATCACATTACCTGTTGATCTTATCTCTTTAAAGATACTTGCTTTTGATGTGATTTTAAGAATTGATTGGTTAACCACTCATCATGCTAAATTGATTGTTTTCGTAAGGTTGTTAGTTTTTATATTCCTAACCAACCTGTCAATACGAATTCAAACTACTAAAGTACTAAAATCAGTCACTGTCATATCAAGCCACAAAGCTATTCGTTTATTAAAAAACGGATGTCAAGCTTTCTTAGCCCATGTTATGGATTTGAATAAAGACAAGTCAGATTTGAATAATATTTCTATTGTTAGAGAATTTTCGATGTATTTTCGTGAAGAACTTCCTGGCTACCCCCAGAACGTGAAGTTAAATTCTTTATTGACCTTAAACCCGGTACAAAACTCATTTCTAAAACTCCATATCGAATGGCTCCTATTGAACTTCAGGAGTTAAAAGTCCAACTACAGGAGTTGTTGGACATCGGTTTTATTCATCCTAGTACGTCTCCTTGGGTGCTCCTGTTTTATTCGTAAAGAAGAAAGACGGGAGTATGCGACTTTGTATTGACTATCGAGAATTGAACCATGTCACCATCAAGAATAGGTATCCGCTACCTCGCATTGATGACCTGTTCGACCAGTTACAAGGAACACAATTCTTTTCAAAGATCGACCTTCGTTCTGGATATCATCAGCTGAAGATTAAAAACTGAGGATATTCCAAAGACTGCCTTCAGAACTCGGTACGGCATTATGAATTCTTAGTCATGTCTTTTGGATTGACTAATGCTCATGCTGCCGTCATGGATATGATGAACCATGTATTCAAAGAATATTTGGATCAGTTCGTTGTTGTCTTTATTGATGACATCCTCATCTATTCCAAAAGCCGTGAAGATCATGAGCGCCATTTAAAGCTGGTACTGCAAAGGCTTCGTGAAAATAAGCTATATGCCAAATTGAAGAAATACAGTTCTGGCTTGAGAAAGTAACATTCCTGGGTACGTGGTGTCAAAACATGGAGTATCTGTCGACCCGACGAAGATTGAAGCCATACAAAGTTGGGAGCAACCGAAGTCGGTAACCGAAGTACGTAGCTTTCTGGGCTTAGCTGGTTATTAATCGGAGTTTGTGGAAGGATTTTCTCGAATCGCTACTCCGTTAACTCAACTGACTCGGAAAGATACAAAATTCGTATGGAGTGAGGAATGCGAGAAGAGTTTCCAAGAACTCAAGAGGAGACTCATTTCGGCACCTGTTCTGACAATACCATCTGGTTCGGATGGATTTGTTATCTACAGCGATGCTTCAGGCAAAGGGTTAGGATGTGTTCTCATGCAACATGAGAAAGTCATATAGCCTATGCCTCACGACAACTCAAAGAATATGAGAGGAATTATCCTACTCATAATTTGGAGTTGGCAGCAGTCGTTTTTTTTTTTTTGCGTTGAAGGCTAGAGACACTACCTGTATGGGAGAAAGTGAGATCTATACAGATCATAAAAGCCTCAAATATTTCTTCACCCAAAAGGAACTCAACATGCGGCAGCGACGTTGGCTCGAGCTATTGAAAGATTATGATCATACCATCCAATATCATCCTGGAAAAGCAAACGTAGTAGCTGACGCATTGAGTAGAAGATCATATGTGGGTACGAGTGCA
Organism: Panax notoginseng; assembly: GCA_016801055.1. Classification (NCBI taxonomy): domain Eukaryota; kingdom Viridiplantae; phylum Streptophyta; class Magnoliopsida; order Apiales; family Araliaceae; genus Panax; species Panax notoginseng. The sequence continues at coordinate 4,927,359 of CM029013.1, forward strand.
ATGTTGTTAACACAAAGGCCCATTTTGTATGACTTGCAAAGGATGGAGATAGAGATGAAGGCTCCAAGTACCCACATGATGATATCAAATATACTAGTAGAACCGACTTTAATCGATAAAGTTAAAGCTGCTCAAGCTACGGACATGGAGCTAATGCGTATGAAGAAGAAAGTGTAAGAAGGTGCTATTCCAGAAGCAAAAATCGATGAAGAAGGAATACTTCGAGTCAACTCCAGACTTTGTGTTCCTAACGATTTGACTTGAAGCATAGAATAATGATGGAGGCACACAACACACCGTTTGTAATCATCCTGGAGTACCAAAATGTATCACGATCTTCGACATACATTTTAGTGGAGCAATTGAAAAGAGAGATCGCGGAGTTTATCTCGAGATGTTTAACTTGTCAACGTGTAAAAGCGGAGCATCAAGTACCAAAGGGTCCATTGCAACCACTTGAGATTCTGAAATAGAAGTGAGAACACATTACTATGGATTTTGTTATGGTCTTCCCAAGGTTTCTCAAGGCATAGATGCGATATTGGGTTATTGTTGATAGATTAACCAAGTCTGCTCATTTCTTGCCGATACGTGAGACTTATTCCCTTGAACGTCTTGCTAGTATGTACGTGAGCGAGATTGTGAATTGCATGGCATCCAGTATCCATAGTTTCGGATCGTGACCCAAGATTCACTTCACAATTTTGGGTTAGCTTGCAGAAAGCTATGGGCACGGATTTACGATTCAGTTCGGCATACCATCCTCAAACGGACGGACAATCAAGAGAACTATTCAAACTCTTGAAGATCTATTAAGACTTTGTGTCCTAGATCTCAAAGGGAGTTGGGATAAGTACCTACCATTGTGGAATTCTCCTACAATAACAGTTATCAGGCGAGCATAGGTGTGGCTCCATTCGAGGCGTTGTATGGAAGAAAATGTCGTTCTCCAGTATGTTGGGACGAGGTGGGTGAAGCAATATTGTTGGGACCAGAGTTGTTACGCATTACTACAGAGAAGATCCAAACGATTCGATAACGTATACAAACGGCACAGGATCGACAAAAGAGTTATGTGGATCTTCATCGGAAGGACGTGGAATTTAATATTGGGGATCATGTATTGTTACGTGTTGCACTATGGAAGGGAGTTACAAGATTTGGGAAGAGAGGAAAGCTCAATCCAAGATTTTTGGTCCATTTGAGATTCTTGGCGAATAGGAAATGTGGCATATTAGAC
>CM029013.1:4928698-5028698 GCA_016801055.1 Panax notoginseng
TTTTTTAATTTTTCTCACATTATTTAGTAATAATGCTTGAGTGAAATATCTGTATATCCACTACCATAAGGAAGCTTCTCCCCTTGATTACCATTGATTTGTATCTCTGAGAGTATTTACACCAATTTAATTTGAATTGCAAAAAAATGAATTAAAGTTCTCTCCTTTTTTGTATTCCTATCTCCTTTCAAATATTTCTATGGGGTTGGTGAAAGTAAAATAATTTAATCTTTGGGCGTTCAGTTTTTGTTTATAATTTGTCTATTCTTTGCTAGGCCTAGTGACATATACAAAAGAACATCCTTACATGAATCATTTGGCTAACATCCAGGGACAAGAGTCATTAAGTAGCATTGGTGTTTGCTCCAAAATTAGGAGATCTATCCAGATTCATTGAGTATTTCCATTGTGCCTGAAGGATAGGATTAATACATCACATATTGTCCTTAAAAAAATTGTTGATTCTCTTTTCCTCTTGTTTTTATGATCGGGGGACTTGCAAATGGGCGAGGTGGGGAATCCAGCATCTTGTAAAGTGTAGAAAGAGTGAAACTGGACCTGATTGTGTCCAAATTAGTTATTTATAGCTAAATTGTTTGCTTGAAATCACTGTTGTATTTTATTTGATTAGTTGAAAACTAAAATACACGCCAAATTACTTCATTTTTATCTGTTTTCGTGTGTATTATTCAGTTTACTGCATACTGCTTCACACTGTAAGATGTTTTTATCTCTTGAAGTTCTTTGGTTTGACTTGTTTTTTTCCTCCTGCTCAATTTTGCAGGAAATTCTCAAAAGCCTCGACAGCCATTTGATTTAGCTTTGTTGATAGTGGATAATAGTGCAGTAGTTTATAGGGTTTCTATTGTGACAGATCTTGGGGTTTAATCAACTGTTCTATTTGTAAGAAAATGTGAAATACGATTTCCCCCCCTTTATGCATAGGAGTGAGTTAATATTTGTTGCTGCCAAATTTTCAAGTGTAATTAGTCAGTGTTTTATTGTTCTGTTACTAAACCAGTAATGGATGATGATAATAATAATAATATATAGTATATCTTTTGGGCCTGTGTTAAAATCAGATGTAGAAGACTCAATATAGCAAAATACTGTCCAGCAGCCTTAATAAAATAAGAAGATACATCCTACAGCTGCTTTAGCAGAAGAAAAAGATCATTACTTTAACAAGGTGTATTGAGCATGGTTACTAGAAATGTTTATCGACTGTAAAGTGGAATGAAATCGGGAACACAGAATGCAGGCAGGTAATAATAGTTGCATCGTAAGCTTCAGCTTGGTGGAATCTTGAACTTTTCAGGAAATATAATAAACAATTTAAGAGCAGCATCCACTGCTGCCATCACTTTTTAAACTTCACCGATTTACAACTGCAACAATGTTTGCCAACCAATGCAATCAACATATAAAACGCTAAGAGAAGTACATGATGCCAAAGTCCCACGGCTTCAATATTATCCCCCATGTTTTCATTTTTCAACTTTTGTCTATCATACGAGTAACGATGGGTTTTTATTGCCACTACTACGTAAAGTCCAACTGGAAACTATCTGCTCTGCAAAATATTATGCAGGCAGTCTTGAAGATTCAGAGCTGAAGAACGTCAACAGCTAGCAGAGAAGAGAAGGGCTAAAAATTAACGATCCTTTCTTGCAATGCGGCCACAAGGTAAACCTGATTAGTTCAGCAATGATTTCTAGCAATTTGTTATGTCTCCACCATGCAGCTACCGCTCGACGTACAATTGGTATGGCGAGCCTTTTCTGTCTCAAGTTTCTCTAAGACCTGCAGCCATTATTAGTCCTTCCAAGCAATGAAAGTCGGACCAAATTGGTACAATCAATTGAGCTTAAAGGTCAATTACTTTTAACCAACATATTTCTAGAAAACTTAACTGATGTGATCAATATGGCTTTATACTAATTGAGATTGGAATGTGCAATAATTGTGATGGCTTCTACTTTCATATGAGACGCAAAGAAAAAGCCTTTCATAGGCAGCTGCCATTTTAGCGGCAGTAAACAGATTCAAACCCCTTTCTCTAGCCAGCTTCCCTTTCTGCTCTAGGATTCCTTTTCCATCTTTCCAAACTTTATAAAGGGATTCTTTTAGTGATCGTACTGTTTGGGAAAATGTATACCCCATTTCTTTGCCAACAATCACAGACCCTGTAATACTAGCAAGCCTCGTTGCTATTATTGGGGTACCCGAAAGAATTGCTTCTAACAAAGTGTGATCCAACCCCTGAGCTCGAAGAGTTGGATTTACAAAGATATCAATTGCATTATAAAACAGTGCCAATTGAGCTTGTTCCATTGGCCCCAAAACCAGCAAATTTGTCCCCGAGATCTTTATATCTTGCACCCCATGGACCATCTCCAGCAACTAGAACAATCACATTATCCCGAAATGTAGAATTTTCCAAGAAAATCTGCTTCAGAGCTTCAAACATTAAAGGGTGTCCTTTATCCTTAACCAACCTCCCTGCCATTCCCAAAACCAATGGCTTAGAATTTGAAATGCCAAACTTGTTCTTAAAAGCCATACCCTTGGCAACATCTGGCTTGAACATCTCCTCATCGATACCATTGAGAATAACATGAACTCGTTCTTCTGGTATCATGTAGATCCTCTTCAGGACATCCCCAGCATAATCGCTCGTAGCAACATGGTGAGCGTAGTTTTGGAAAAAAACTTCACCTCTTCAACAACCTTCATAACTCTTTCAGTCAACGTGTAAGATCGAGAATCTTCAGGATTTCGTAGGAGTTCTTGACTGATATCAAGTGTATAGACTCATATAGCAATCCCATGCCAAGTAACAGCTAGGTTGCTTATATTTCGCGATCGAGTATGCATTAGTCCTACACTTTCTGTATGTACCACATCAAACGGTTTTCCACTCGAGTTCTGCATTTGAAATTGATTCCAGACTAAAGCTTGATCTAGATAGCCAGCAGCTGTTGTTTTTGTGAGGTGGAAATATAAATTGTTCATCGGTACTTGGGAAGGAAGAGTTTGAAGGTGAAGTGGTGAAAATATGGAGCTCATGGCCGCGTTTAGCAAGAGCAAGGTGGAGAGTCAAAGCGTGTCGTTCTAGCCCTCCAGCACGGTTTTTGCTAGGCCATTTCCTGACAAAGAGGGCTATTTTGAGGAGTTTTGGAGGCGGTGTTGATGGAAAGGTGAGATGATTCCACGCAGACGGATACGTGAGGAGGTTGATGGGTAATTGGTTTTGGTTCTGCTCCATCTTTTCCACATGGGAATTGGAGGTGTGAGACCAGTAGAGGAATGATATGGACGAGAGGGTAGACAAGTAAACTAGGATGTAGCAGGAGCAGCGGAATCTTGAGGCGTTGGCCTGATCTTTTGCCATGATTTTGGACAACTTTCAAGTTTTACTAACCGATGAAAAAATTGTCTAGATCCCAGTTTTCAACAGATTTTTTTTCTTCTCATACATTTGTGTATTTTGCAATTTTATTCCTTGTTCTTGGGATTAGGTGAAAACCTGCACATGGATGTAAACTAGTAGGAGCAGAAATTAGTATACTATAACTATTTCAAGAAGATCGGGAACTAAACTAATTAGCTTTTTCTTGGAAGCAGTTAGTTGACTTCGAGGTTTATTAAGCAATAAAACAGGGTGCAGGGCGTGGTGCTTGGTTGCTACCAACACCTATGATAATAGTCCCCCTTTCACAATTCTTGCATCAATATTAAATTAACTTTTGCTACATCAATTTCGAATTTTAAGATTTCGTAAAACGATTAGAAAAAAATTTAGATAAGATTCTTTTTGTGGAACATCATGAGGGAGTAGTATTTTGTCCGTTTTATAATGGAGCAGTAACAAGTAAGTATTACGAGAGCCCTGTCTAAGTATTAAAAAGTAACTTTGTAACATTTATCTATAAAAGGCTTCCAAAAAAGACTTGACATATTCCCAATTCTCTTACTGTATACACAATATATATATATATATATATATATATATATATATATATATACACACACACACACACACACACCAAATGATTAATTTGAGAAACTAATACAAGTAAAAATTTCTCTAGCGAGTGAAGGCATGTAACACAACACAAATGTATATAACAAGTGCCGAAGGTACTAATATCACCAATGGACAAATAGCCAAAAAGCTGTACCAACTCCAACAAGCCAAAATCCCAAGCTTGACCTGAACCAACTCCAGCAGGGCTAGCGTCAAGAACACACAGCCTGACGCTGATCCAACTGCAGACGCCAAAATCCCAACCCGTAGGATCCTCATATTTACGAGTGCGACGCGGTTCACCTGTAGCTCATTATCCCCATTTTTGGCGTTCCTGATGGCTAGTTTGAGGCCCGAGGCGATGAGGCTAGAGAAAAGGAAGGAGCTAAAGGAGTAGACGTGAAATGAGACGAGGGATTCGGCTATGGCCTTGCCAGCGAGGCAAGATTTGGTGTCGACCAGGGTGTAGTTAGGGTCGGAGGGGTTGAAGGTTAGGCGAGGAAGAGGGCTAGTGTGAAGAGCGAGTTGACGTTTACTATACCATCTAAGGCCATGATATGGATGGCGGTGTTGGTGTTGATCATTTGATGAGTTTGGCTGGGGAGAAATTAAGATGAGGAGAATGAAAATGATCATTTTTGTATGTTCTTGTTTTCTTTCCTTTGTTCAGAGTAGTGTTTGCGGGGAAGGGAAGGGAAGGGAAGGGGAGGGAAGAGGCGTGAGAGGAAGGGATATTAGGAGTGTACTCTAAATTCAAAGTAAGCACGTTTTATGATTAATTCTCTTTCAATCCCAAAATAAGAAATCAGGTTTTCTGTAGACTTTTGAAACGATGATACTATCAAATTTCATTACATTTTGAACAAGTGACCGATGGCTTAACAAATGGTATAGGTCCTGAATTGGAATTGAGTGTACATGATTACTGTGATATTGCATATACTAGTGACATTAAGAAGCTGCAACTATCGTATTAGTTAGAACGGTATTAGTCATTGGTATTATAAAAGTGTATCTTTCAAGTAGATTGCGATTGATAGAGGTGTGTAATCGGGGTCTGAACATTAAGTTGCTATTAGCTGAATCTTGATAGTCGTGACATATATTTTTAACTAAAAAGACACAATTACAAATTTAGAAATTCATTACATTAGAATTAAATTTTATTTAAACAAATACTAAAATTAAACATGATATTCTGAAATCTTTAAAGACTTGATTGATTATGGCATGCCACTTTGGAAGATTCAAACCATATTATTGAAGAGTGCACTCTACTCAAATGCAAGGTGTAGTTTTATTTGTCTCTTGACAGAGTTAAAACATTACTACATCGCTATGCACCCCACTCTTCCACTTCCAAACGATCCAAAATGGAGTGTGGACGACATACTGGTTAAGATACACACACTCGTATAAAATATAAATATCAACCACTAGTATAGTGTAGGGTACTTGTACAAACAATAGTAATAATAAAAAATTGGTCTGAATACAGCAGTGCTATCAATCTCTTTCTAGAAGAAAAAAACATTAAAGCAGTAATAAGTCCAGATCCCATAAAGATGGACGGACTCAAATTGCATAAACAAAAAGCAGAAAGAATAGTTGCAGATGAGAAAGAAGTCATCGGTGCCAAATGGTCAACTACGTTGGAGATAACTTAACCATAACTCTTATGTAGCTAAAGCCCATGCACGTTAGGACTACAACTTAAAGCTTGTGATTAATTAATTAAATAAATTAAAATTCATAATTAGTAAAAATCTAAAATTGCCACAAATGTCAGTTGTGTTACGTAGGTGTCCAACCAACTAAACCCCAACATGTACTATAAGTTACCTACTGACCCCACCCACCCGTCACTTGTATCAAATATCACCCACTTCCCCAACCTTCCTTTTAATTCGTCAGCTACAGCCTACTAGTTATGTTGATTTCCCTCCAATAATATAGAGTTTCCTCCCACATTCTCTCTCTCTCTCTCCCTCCCTCCCTCGTACTGTCGTACATGCGGAGTGATTAAGGGGGTAGAGAAATGTCGGATAATTCATCAGAAATATTGCTCGCTGGAGCAGGGTCGAGCGGTGACTCTGTTTTTAGTGGTTTTGGGTCGGATCTCAATACTCCTGCTTGGTCCGAGATCGATGATTCAACTGAGACAACTCATAGCGAGGAGGAGGAGGAGGACGGGGACGATTTTATTGCTGAGTTGACTCGTCAAATGGCCGAAAACATGCTCCAAGGAGACGAATATGAGGATGAGAACTCCATCACTTCTAAGGTATATATTTATATGAGAAAATGGAGAATGTGTCTTGGACACACAAGTTTGTGTATCCTATTTTTTAAGAAATTTTATTAAGAGTGTTTTTAATTTTTCATCATTTTATTAATGATTATTTTATCATTTTATTAATTTATTAATTAAAATTACGTCTATTAGGGGCAGAACATACACAAGTAACTTGAATATACTTTATATATATATATATATATATATATATATATATAATATATATATTTGCATTTCTATATTCCCTTTTATATATTTAATTTAGCTAATAATCTTTTACTTGATGCATTAGTTGTTATAAATATTTGAATTTTAAGAGATTATTATCACGAACTAAGTACTGTACGGAAGTTCATAATTTTTTGTTGTATTTGTTAGATTAAAAGTTTTGCATCCGTTATTTTGCAATCTATCACTCTTTTTGTGAGTCATCGCGGATGTAACTAGTCATAAAATTTATTATTTTGAAAAATTAAATGAATCAGGACAATTTTAAGTTTGAAAATACATTAAATTGATTTTTAAAAAATTTGATTATATAATTTAAAACGGAAGGAAAGAAAGAGTATATTATATAGCAAATACAATAAAAAAAAATTGTGAACTAATATATATTTTTTCAAAAAATTTGGCTCTTGTTGGTAGCTTTGAATACGAGTAAAGTATGAATATGTAATTTATGATTGTAATTTGTGGTATACATGCTTGTTTGTGTTGGTGAAGTCACAGTCTAACAGGAGCTGGAAGTACTACTGCCATGGTCAGGGACATATGAGTACCACAAAATCTCAAACACCCACTTCAGTCCTTCCCAATCCTACAACTCAAATTTACCCCAACCAATCTCAAGTAAGTAAGAATTAAATAACCGAATCCGTTTATTTAACTTCCTTAATCAAATTAACTACTACTACTACACTTGATTTTTGACTGATTATTAATATGTTTTACAGCCGAAACATGAATATAGGCAAGTGCAAAACAGAGAGTATGCGCATGGGGGCGGCAGGAGGGCGGGTTTTCTGAGTGCATTATTACAAGCCGGTCCGGGTATGAGGGTTGTATTTCTTGGAAGGGTCGGGTCAAGGAGTAGTGGGTCATCTGGGACTGGAGTTTTTCTCCCACATCCACCCAATAGTAATGCAGCAGCAGCAGCAAATCATCATCAGTCCCGTAAGAAAACAGGTACCTCCCTCCTGCCCTGCCTTGCCCTGCCCCACTATTAATTTTGAATTTCATGACGTATTGGACTTTGTTTTATATGTTGGATTCTAATTTGGATTCCTTGGTTGGTGTTGGCTTGGAATCTAATTTGTTTAGAGCTATTAATTTTCTGGTTTGCTTGGATGTGACTTGACTTGTGGTCCATCATAATTATCTCCCTCCTCAATTCCATAAAAATTTTATAGATATTAAAAAATATATTTATTTTTTAAATATAAATTATTAATTTAATAATAATAAAATTATGATGTTAAATTTAAAAATATTGTATCATTCATTTCATACTATTATTAATTAAAAAACAAGAGAGACAATTATGATGATATCAATAATGGGAATTTATTTTTGAAGATGGTACTACTATTATGGCTTTCTTTCCTTACAAATACTAGTATAATAATACTAGTAGTATTTGCTACAACGAATTAGATATTTTTCCCGCTACAAATATCAGCTGCCTCCCATCATTTCAGATCGGGTGGGTGGGTGCCACGTGCTATACTAGATAACCATACGTAGGGTAGGGATCTTCTTCTGGTGTCCACTCACATGCAAATCAATAATAGTAGTAGTAACGGAGAGAGAACATTTAATTAAGGTTGGACTTTAGAACAACTGAGGACCATCCATATTATACTGACAATAACTTTGAAGCCACATTACTTTAAATAAATACTAACGAACATGGAGGCAAGCTGCTTGTAGAACTGGTCTTTAATACGTACTCAAACTAAGTTAATTAATGAAATTACTACATATTAATAGTATTACATTTGATATGATGCGTCATTTTTACTTTTATAATTCTTGCATGTTACTTGTACCTCAACATTAATATTATTGTGATTACTTTAGTAGAATATGTCTATTTATCAAGTCATGTGAATTTTAAACTCGTACTTGTGAATTTAATTAATTAATTTATTTTCATCGTGATCAGGATGCTCGACAGTACTTATACCGGAAAGAGTATTACTAACTCTAAAGCACCATTTTGAGAAAAGGAATGCTCATCGTCAGATACATTCAAATATTGCTGCACAACAAAATCAAGGGTTGCAGTCTCACGAGACAATTAGGAATAATCAGGAGTCGCAACTTCCTCAGGAATGGACTTATTGAATGAATTACTACTATTCCAACAATTAATGTCTTCTTGGTGTTGCTGCTAGCTAGCTAGCTAGCTCAAGAAATTAATAATAAAAAAAATAAAGGGATTGATGGGATTCTTAATTTGTCAAAAATTAATAAGGAATAGATAGGAAGGAAGGAAGGAAGGAAGGAAATAATCGGTGTAATTAGTATGGCCTGACCATTTAAATTATCTTAATTCGTCTCCTTGTAAAGCTAGAAACAGTCCATATTTGTTTATCAAGTAGAAATATTATTAATTAATTTGTCTGTCTACGTACCCTCAAATTCAATAATGTATTTGCAAGTTGAAACCACCTTTAGATGGTATCTAGATCGAAAATGACAGCCTACCTAAACAACTATATATGTTCCATATCGTTTTCATGTATTAATTTGTATTTGGTCAATAATTTATTTAATTTGCTATCCAATAATTATTATTATTCTAAGAGAATCACAAATTAAGATTGAGTGTGTCTAAATTATATCTCAAATTACAAGAAAGAAAGAAAGAAAGAAAAAAGTATTTAATTTACAAGTTGAAACCACATCTAAGGAGTGATGACGAAATTATTGAATCTAGATGGAAAATATATATATACACTTATCTTCCACTTGTTCATTAATTCTAGATATATAATTAAGAATTAATTAATTGTACTTCTTCATCAATCACCATTAAACTTATTTTTTTTTCACCAACACCCTCTCACCCTACCCTTATCTATTACGGAGTATATTCTAATCCACACGTACATATGTACGACTAAATAATTTTGCAAATATTTGTGTTCGACCTCAACAAGATAATTAAGGGGATCTATTCAAGCCTTAGAGAGGAGGAACCTAACTTGGCCTTCTTTATACAACCAAAGAGAAAATTAAAAAAAAAGCTAAAGTAAATCATCTATATTATAAAGTGGTCATGGGCCACTTGGTGTAATCGTGTTACACTAATATTTTATTTTTATTTTCCTTTTTTGTTATTATAAGTTTAATTATATTACTAAATTATCCTTTATATATGAATATATTTTACTTTAATCCTTCAATTTTATAAAAATTTTACTTTAAATTAGCATGTGACTAAACTTGGCACAATCACTCTCAATAATTTCTAAGGAAATGAAGAAATCAGTTTTGAATTTTGCACCTTATATAAATGAAATAGTATATCGACTAAAAATTTAACTAATCTTAACTATTATTTCTGAAATATATATATATATATATATATATATATATATATATATATATATATGTGTGTGTGTGTGTGTGTGTGTGTGTGTGTGTGTGTGTGTGTGTGTGTGTGTGTGTGACGCCCCCAAATAGGTCCATTCCATCCAACCTATTCTGAGTCGCCAAATACATGGTACAAAAAATAACTACACCTTTATTACAACAATTGTCGTGCAAAATACAACAACACATATGCTGTGAGTTTAGATACAAATATATACCAAATATGACTCATGTTCCAACCGTGGACACCACCTCACAATGACACCTTACATAAAGGTATAGTCAAAAACTGTTTTAGAAATTAGAATCTTTGGAAGTGCTCAAGGAAACCTTCGTACATGGGAGGCCATGCGTCTAGGTTATGATAGATATCATATGGCCACAGAATTATCCTTGGTTGACCCGATAGACCCCAAAGAAAAACGAGAAGATTACTATCATATTCTTCCCAATGGTGAGTCTTCTCTTGACTTATCATTATCTCCACTGTCTTTAATCGAGAAATATACTTCAAACAAACACCAAGATTATATAGTTAGTGCTCGTATATATACTCAGCAAGTGGATGAGCACATCCCTGTCTTATGATGACACGAGGTTGTATGTCGTTAGATATCTTGTATGATAGTGGCAAAACACCCTTCCAACGTTGGGTACACCTTACCCTATTGGATTCACCAAATAAAACTACTAAATGAACTTTTCTATACTGTTTCGGGAGAACATCCACAGCTAGAGACCACCGTTCTATTTTTCCGTTACCCTCGCTCGACCCAGCTACACTCTTATTACCTGAAAGGAATTGTGAAGCAAAAGGAACTAGCCCAGTAAAGAATATCATAACTAAAGATAATTAAATTATCAATAGCCTTCATCAATAATAAATCAGAGATTTAGAACATATGGTAAATGATAAAAATTTCAACCATAGTTGTAGCGGAACGAGCAATCCATTAGAAGAGTCAAATAGACTATAAAGTCTATTATCTTCTCCATGTTAAAAATCCACCAACAATATTTTATCCCTGTAACATCAATCAATAATTCTGGTCCACAATCATATGAATAACTCATAATCATAACTGTAGTTCTAAATTCCTCTTCTCATCCAGGACGAAGATAATTTTCATCACCTATCTTTACCTGAAACATCAAAGATCATGGTTACACCAAATCACATTTTCTGTCCATAATCATACTAATAACTTCATCTTTGCACTACGGCCAAAGATATTTATTTGTATCACCAGTTGGTCATGTTCATCTCAACATCTGTTCATCTTTGCACTACTGGCTAAAGATATTCAACAACATGCCATCTTTGCACTACGGGCCAAAGATATTCATCAACAATTCATCTTTACACTACAGGCCAAAGATATTCATCAATAATTCATCTTTACACTACAGGCCAAAGATGTGACCCCCCAAAATAGGTATACAACACCCATTCTGAGTCGCCAAATACATGGTACAGAAAGCAAACTACAACTTCAATAATACAATTGTCGTGCAAAATACGACAACACATACTGTGAGTTTAAATACAAATATTGTCTTCTGGACAATATCCACACTCAAATAAATCCTCATTACAATTATTCAAACACTATTTTACAGAAATAGTGAGGACTGCTAAAACATCTTTCTAGAACCATCACTCCATACCCCGACTAGATCCTGCTATGTTCTCACCTCCTGAGAAGAAAAATGGAACAAAAAGGAAAAGGGTGAGCTCAACTAGCCCAGTAAAGAATATTATGACTAAGATAATATACAACAAATTATCGTTAGTCTTCAACAGGGAAAAATCTGATAAAATATAATCGACAACAAGTTTTAGATCAACAACTGCAGCGGAAACAGCAAACCATTAGAAGAGTCAAGTAGAGAAAGAATTCTACTATCTTCTAAGATTTAAAAGTCCATCATCAATATTTTATCCCTGTAACATCAATTAATAATCATCTTTAACCAAATATTCATCTTTGCACTACAGGCCAAAGATATTCATTTGTATCATCAGTCGGTCATGTTCATCTCAACACCTGTTCATCTTTGCACTACAGGCCAAAGATATTCATCAAGTAATTATACATCTTTGCACTACAGGCCAAAGATATTCAGTAATATCATCATTTAGGACTGAGGATGATGAAAAATATCTTAAAGAGAACGAATCCAATGAGACAGAAGGACAAATAGTAGGGATTCGTATAACAGTTTATCCAAGATCAATAATACTTCATAATAATCAATTGTGAAGCAGAATTCAAAAATAAAGATCAAAACATGGATACAATCAAAGATAGTAACCATAATAGACATCTTGGACAAAAAAGAAAAATTTTATTTTTCGGTGAATAGTGCCGTATTCGTGAATAGTGCCGTATACATGAATAGTAACCCCGACACAAAAAGTTCTAAATTTGATAAAAACTCATATCAATATTTCAGCATAATGATATTGAAGAAAATAATATCATTTAAGAAGAAAATAATATCCCTTACCTCAAAATATCAGTACTTCTGGTCGGAATACCGGTATAAGGCTGAAAGAAACTTGCTCTGATGAATAGAAACTCTCAAAGTATCTAAATACTCACAAAATACACTCAATAATCTAGAGAGAGAAAGAGAGAAAACTTGTTTCTGGTGTGATTTTCAATTCTAACTTAGCCCTCTATTTATAGGAAAATTTTGGTAGGTTTGACCTGCAACCTGATGGCTTTACCTGCTACTATTTCCACCCACCACATTTGAAATATAATTCAGCACATTTCTTCACCAACCACAAGTGGGGCCCACCAATTCTAGAATTTTCCACCAAAATGATAAACTCCGAAAATTCAACAATTTCTGAACCAGTCATCTTGTAAAATTCATAATAAATCATACGTTCATTTTTAACGGTTCAAAATTTGTGGACATATACTCAACTTATATATGTATAACATATCCAAAAATTACCACGATCCAACGGTCGGATTAAAAATTATAACCCCCGCAAACTATCTCAAAAACCCTGATTTTTAATACCTCCATTCCGACAAAAATACTGATAAAAACCTCAACATTAACTCCTTCATTTTTAACCACAAAAATATATCCCTCATTTATATCCACATAAAATATTTCCTTATCATATGAATCAATAATTAATTATTCACAAATAATATTACAGAATCACATTTATGACAACCAGGCCGTTCCCAGGAAAGAGGGGGCTTTCCAATAAGGATTTTCCCTTACTGGCGCGCAATTAGATGACCAAACCTCTCCTTAGACAGAACTTTCTAGACATTGCCAATAATGTTATCTAATAATATTATTCAAATAATATGAATTATTGATCTGATAAATGAAAATACTGTGCAGCAACAATTATTGAAACAACAATAATATAAAATATCAATGCAACAATTATTGAATCAATAAAATAAAATATTGAACAATAACTACTGTAACAATTATTGAGTAGTGCCTTCTTACGTAAGAATCAATAATTGGTGCAATACCGTGTGCTACTGTATTTTAACCACCGGGTATTCCAACAGTATTAACGGTAACAACTACGCCGTTATTTATAAATAACTTATACTTGTCATTTTCTTCATCCAATCGCTTTCCGTTATGGGGCCCACACAAGGCTGCGCCGTCGTACGAATATTCCCCGACAGCAAGAATATTCCACGACCAAACGAATATTCCCCGACAAAATGAATATTTTATAACCACTTGCTTATTTTGCAAAATTTGCACATTTCACCCATAACCAAAGTATTATATCAAATTACCCCTTATTATTCACAATAATATTTAGAGAAAATTTGATTTTATTCATTAATAAGTTGGGGTCTTACAACCTCCCCTCCTTATGAAATTTCGTCCTCGAAATTGACGTACGTACCTGATGTTTCAAAAAGGTGAGGATACCTCGCTTTCATTTCTGATTCCAACTCCCAGGTCATTTCTTCAATAGCATGGTTTCTCCACAAAACCTTAACTTGTGGTATAACCTTCGTGCGTAGGACATGCTCTTTCCTATCCAAGATCTTAACAGGTACCTCCTCGTACGTTAAATCTTCAGCTATCTCGTCTGGTTCTAACTCAATAATGTGGTTCGGGTCTTTAACATATTTACGAAGCATAGATATGTGAAAAACATTATGAACACGAGACATGCTTGGAGGTAATGCGAGTCTATATGCCACATTTCCTATTCGCTCAAGAATCTCAAATGGACCAACAAATCTTGGATTGAGCTTTCCTCTCTTCCCAAATCTTGTAACTCCCTTCCATGGTGCAACACGTAACAATACATGATCCCCAATATTAAATTCCACGTCCTTCCGATGAAGATCCGCATAACTCTTTTGTCGATCCTGTGCCGTTTGTATACGTTGTCGAATCGTTTGGATCTTCTCTGTAGTAATGCGTACCAATTCTGGTCCCAACAATGTTGCTTCACCCACCTCGTCCCAGCATACTGGAGAACGACATTTTCTTCCATACAACGCCTCGAATGGAGCCACACCTATGCTCGCCTGATAACTGTTGTTGTAGGAGAATTCCACCAATGGTAGGTACTTATCCCAACTCCCTTTGAGATCTAGGACACAAAGTCTTAATAGATCTTCAAGAGTTTGAATAGTCCTCTCTGATTGTCCGTCCGTTTGAGGATGGTATGCTGAACTGAATCGTAAATCCGTGCCCATAGCTTTCTGCAAGCTAACCCAAAATCGTGAAGTGAATCTTGGGTCACGATCCGAAACTATGGATACTGGCATGCCATGCAATCTCACAATCTCGTTCACGTACATACTAGCAAGACGTTCAAGGGAATAAGTCTCACGTATCGGCAAGAAATGAGCGGACTTGGTTAATCTATCAACAATAACCCAAATCGCATCTATGCCTTGAGAAACCTTGGGAAGACCTGTAACAAAATCCATAGTAATGTGTTCCCACTTCCATTTCGGAATCTCAAGTGGTTGCAATGGACCCTTTGGTACTTGATGCTCCGCTTTTACACGTTGACAAGTTAAACATCTCGAGATAAACTCCGCGATCTCTCTTTTCATATTGCTCCACCAAAATGTATGTCGAAGATCGTGATACATTTTGGTACTCCCAGGATGGATTGCAAACGGTGTGTTGTGTGCCTCCATCATTATTCTATGCTTCAAGTCAAAATCGTTAGGAACACAAAGTCTGGAGTTGACTCGAAGTATTCCTTCTTCATCGATTCTTGCTTCTGGAATAGCACCTTCTTGCACTTTCTTCTTCATACGCATCAGCTCTATATCCGTAGCTTGAGCAGCTTTAACTTTATCGATTAAAGTCGGTTCTACTCGTATATTTGATATCATCATGTGGGTACTTGGAGCCTTCATCTCTATCTCCATCCTTTGCAAGTCATACAAAATGGGCCTTTGTGTTAAAAACATTGCACTCGTACCCGCATATGATCTTCTACTCAATGCGTCAGCTACTACGTTTGCTTTTCCAGGATGATATTGGATGGTATGATCGTAATCTTTCAACAGCTCGAGCCAACGTCGCTGCCGCATGTTGAGTTCCTTTTGGGTGAAGAAATATTTGAGGCTTTTATGATCTGTATAGATCTCCACTTTCTCCCCATATAGGTAGTGTCTCCAGATCTTCAACGCAAAAACGACTGCTGCCAACTCCAAATCATGAGTAGGATAATTCCTCTCATATTCTTTGAGTTGTCGTGAGGCATAGGCTATGACTTTCCCATGTTGCATGAGAACACATCCTAACCCTTTGCCTGAAGCATCGCTGTAGATAACAAATCCATCCGAACCAGATGGTATTGTCAGAACAGGTGCCGAAATGAGTCTCCTCTTGAGTTCTTGGAAACTCTTCTCGCATTCCTCACTCCATACGAATTTTGTATCTTTCCGAGTCAGCTGAGTTAACGGAGTAGCGATTCGAGAAAATCCTTCCACAAATCTCCGATAATAACCAGCTAAGCCCAGAAAGCTACGTACTTCGGTTACCGACTTCGGTTGCTCCCAACTTTGTATGGCTTCAATCTTCGCCGGGTCGACAGATACTCCATGTTTTGACACCACGTGCCCAAGGAATGCTACTTCCTCAAGCCAGAACTCGCATTTCTTCAGTTTGGCATATAGCTTGTTTTCACGAAGCCTTTGCAGTACCAGCTTCAAATGGCGCTCATGATCTTCACGGCTTTTGGAATAGATGAGGATGTCATCAATAAAGACAACAACGAACTGATCTAAATATTCTTTGAATACACGGTTCATCATATCCATGAAGGCAGCAGGAGCATTAGTCAATCCAAAAGACATTACTAAGAATTCATAATGCCCGTACCGAGTTCTGAAGGCAGTCTTTGGAATATCCTCAGTTTTAATCTTCAGCTGATGATATCCAGAACGAAGATCGATCTTTGAAAAGAATTGTGCTCCTTGTAACTGGTCGAACAGGTCATCAATGCGAGGTAGCGGATACCTATTCTTGATGGTGACATGGTTCAATTCTCGATAGTCAATACAAAGTCGCATACTCCCGTCTTTCTTCTTTACGAATAAAACAGGAGCACCCCAAGGAGACGTACTAGGACGAATAAAACCGATGTCCAACAACTCCTGTAGTTGGACCTTTAACTCCTGAAGTTCAATAGGAGCCATTCGATATGGAGTTTTAGAAATGGGCTTTGTACCGGGTTCAAGGTCAATAAAGAATTCAACTTCACGTTCTGGGGGTAGACCAGGAAGTTCTTCAGGAAATACATCGGAAAATTCTCTAACAATAGAAATATTATTCAAATCTGACTTGTCTTTGTTCAAATCCATTACATGGGCTAAGAAAGCTTGACATCCGTTTTTCAATAAACGAATAGCTTTGTGGCTTGATATGACAGTGACTGATTTTAGTGGTTTAGTAGTTTGAATTCGTATGACAGGTTGGTTAGGAATATGAAAACTAACAACCTTACGAAAACAATCAATTTTAGCATGATGAGTGGTTAACCAATCAATTCCTAAAATACATCAAAAGCAAGTATCTTTAAAGAGATAAGATCAACAGGTAATGTGATAGTGCCAACTTGGATCATGCAAGATTTATAAACTGTAGATGTAACGAAGGTTTCACCCAACGGAGTTTCAACAGATAAGTTAAAGTCCAATTTCTCCGGAGTCAAGTTTAAACGTTGAGCACAAGCAGGAGAGATAAAAGAATGGGTAGAACCGGTATCTAGTAAAGTATAAACTTCGCAAGAATTCAAGATTAGCTTACCCGTGATCACCTCGTTCGGGTTTCTCGCGTTTTGGCCAGTAACGACAAACGCCCTTCCAGGAACCGCTGATTTCGACTTATCCGGGATAACTTTTGGAGTCACCATCCCCGCTGAACTTGGTTTTGCTACAGAACACTCTCGAGCTATATGACCTTCCTTTCCACAGTTATAACATACCTTGGATTGTTGTGGGCAGTTTGGGCTGATATGTCCCTCTTTCCCACATTTGTAACATACGACCGGTGGTCGTTCTCCTCCCCTAGAAACAGTTGATGTTTGTGCTGACGTCTTCACGTTATCATTGTTGTACCTTCTCTTCTTGAAATCTCCTCCCGACTCGCTCCTTCTATTATCACGACCACGATTACCACCAGAGTGGTTACCGCTTTTGTCCGAATGTTTTCCTCCCTGCTGGTTTTCATTGCTTCGATGACTGCCGCCACCGGTATGACCCTGGTTGTGGTCCCTCGGTTGCACATACTCATTATCTCGCTCTAATAATTGAGCCTGTTTACAACATCTGAATATAAAAAAATTTATGAGAGATAAGATATTGCCGAATCTCGGGTTTTAGACCTCTCAGAAACATCCTTGTCATTCGTTCCTCATTTTCGACCAAATGAGGTGCAAACCTGGATAACTCTGCAAACTTCGCCTCGTACTGGGACACCGTCATGTTGTTTTGTTCCAGTCTAATAAACTCAACCTCCTTCATATGACGAATACTTTCAGGAAAGTACTTGTCATTGAACAGTTTTTGAAATGTTTCCCAGGACATGTTGAGTGCGTCAGGCTGGGTACGCTTCACAGACTCCCACCAGTAGTCTGCCTCACCGCGGAACATAAATGTGGCGAATGGAACCTTCTGTTCCTCCGTGCATCCCAAGACATCAAATATCTTGGTAATTTGCTTGACCCACGTTTCCGCCATGATCGGATCCGGCTTTCCCTTAAATTCTGGTGGTCCCAATTCTTTGAACTGCTTAGCTGTGACAAACCGCGCGTTGTTATCATTTCCACCCGTATTCTGCACACGAGTCTCCCTCGTCTGATTTTGCATGAACTGCAAAAAGCTCCTAAACATTCCATCATTCATCGTTTGCTCGGTAACGTTGTTTACAGGAGGAATATTGCCTTCCTGTTGCACGTTCCCCTGGGTGGTGATCAAAGGTGTCTCCACGGTCTGATTCACTCCATTATTAACGTTCTCAGCTGCCATTCTTAAATACTGCCATAAAACAAGGGTTAATAGTCATGTCATATATTATCCCTATACTCTGACCGACCAAAAAAACACCAAATAAACTTAGTCAGGTCATACTAGCGAAGGAATTCCCCGTCTCTCCCCTCCTAGTTCTTGTCTCACATCTCAGCCAGGGATCATATCCCTAAGCTCTGATACCAACTGTGACGCCCCCAAAATAGGTATACAACACCCATTCTGAGTCGCCAAATACATGGTACAGAAAGCAAACTACAACTTCAATAATACAATTGTCGTGCAAAATACGACAACACATACTGTGAGTTTAAATACAAATATTGTCTTCTAGACAATATCCACACTCAAATAAATCCTCATTACAATTATTCAAACACTATTTTACAGAAATAGTGAGGACTGCTAAAACATCTTTCTAGAACCATCACTCCATACCCCGACTAGATCCTGCTATGTTCTCACCTCCTGAGAAGAAAAATGGAACAAAAAGGAAAAGGGTGAGCTCAACTAGCCCAGTAAAGAATATTATGACTAAGATAATATACAACAAATTATCGTTAGTCTTCAACAGGGAAAAATCTGATAAAATATAATCGACAACAAGTTTTAGATCAACAACTGCAGCGGAAACAGCAAACCATTAGAAGAGTCAAGTAGAGAAAGAATTCTACTATCTTCTAAGATTTAAAAGTCCATCATCAATATTTTATCCCTGTAACATCAATTAATAATCATCTTTAACCAAATATTCATCTTTGCACTACAGGCCAAAGATATTCATTTGTATCATCAGTCGGTCATGTTCATCTCAACACCTGTTCATCTTTGCACTACAGGCCAAAGATATTCATCAAGTAATTATACATCTTTGCACTACAGGCCAAAGATATTCAGTAATATCATCATTTAGGACTGAGGATGATGAAAAATATCTTAAAGAGAACGAATCCAATGAGACAGAAGGACAAATAGTAGGGATTCGTATAACAGTTTATCCAAGATCAATAATACTTCATAATAATCAATTGTGAAGCAGAATTCAAAAATAAAGATCAAAACATGGATACAATCAAAGATAGTAACCATAATAGACATCTTGGACAAAAAGGAAAAATTTTATTTTTCGGTGAATAGTGCCGTATTCGTGAATAGTGCCGTATACGTGAATAGTGCCGTATACGTGAATAGTAACCCCGACACAAAAAGTTCCAAATTTGATAAAAACTCATATCAATATTTCAGCATAATGATATTGAAGAAAATAATATCATTTAAGAAGAAAATAATATCCCTTACCTCAAAATATCAGTACTTCTGGTCGGAATACCGGTATAAGGCTGAAAGAAACTTGCTCTGATGAATAGAAACTCTCAAAGTATCTAAATACTCACAAAATACACTCAATAATCTAGAGAGAGAAAGAGAGAAAACTTGTTTCTGGTGTGATTTTCAATTCTAACTTAGCCCTCTATTTATAGGAAAATTTTGGTAGGTTTGACCTGCAACCTGATGGCTTTACCTGCTACTATTTCCACCCACCACATTTGAAATATAATTCAGCACATTTCTTCACCAACCACAAGTGGGGCCCACCAATTCTAGAATTTTCCACCAAAATGATAAACTCCGAAAATTCAACAATTTCTGAACCAGTCATCTTGTAAAATTCATAATAAATCATACGTTCATTTTTAACGGTTCAAAATTTGTGGACATATACTCAACTTATATATGTATAACATATCCAAAAATTACCACGATCCAACGGTCGGATTAAAAATTATAACCCCCGCAAACTATCTCAAAAACCCTGATTTTTAATACCTCCATTCCGACAAAAATACTGACAAAAACCTCAACATTAACTCCTTCATTTTTAACCACAAAAATATATCCCTCATTTATATCCACATAAAATATTTCCTTATCATATGAATCAATAATTAATTATTCACAAATAATATTACAGAATCACATTTATGACAACCAGGCCGTTCCCAGGAAAGAGGGGGCTTTCCAATAAGGATTTCTCCTTACTGGCGCGCAATTAGATGACCAAACCTCTCCTTAGACAGAACTTTCTAGACATTGCCAATAATGTTATCTAATAATATTATTCAAATAATATGAATTATTGATCTGATAAATGAAAATACTGTGCAGCAACAATTATTGAAACAACAATAATATAAAATATCAATGCAACAATTATTGAATCAATAAAATAAAATATTGAACAATAACTACTGTAACAATTATTGAGTAGTGCCTTCTTACGTAAGAATCAATAATTGGTGCAATACCGTGTGCTACTGTATTTTAACCACCGGATATTCTAACAGTATTAACGGTAACAACTACGCCGTTATTTATAAATAACTTATACTTGTCATTTTCTTCATCCAATCGCTTTCCGTTATGGGGCCCACACAAGACTGCGCCGTCGTACGAATATTCCCCGACAACAAGAATATTCCACGACCAAACGAATATTCCCCCGACAAAATGAATATTTTATAACCACTTGCTTATTTTGCAAAATTTGCACATTTCACCCATAACCAAAGTATTATATCAAATTAGCCCCTTATTATTCACAATAATATTTAGAGAAAATTTGATTTTATTCATTAATAAGTTGGGGTCTTACAAAAGATATTCCTCAACAGTTCATATTTGCACTACAGGCCAAATATATTAATATCTCAAAGAAATATATAATCATTTCAGAATTTATATAAACAATAATTATAATCATATTGATCAATTCACCTTTGCACTTAAGCTAAAGATATTCACTTATAAATTCAATGGTCATGATCATACCAATCAACAATTCAACTTTGCACTACTGGCCAAAGAGAACTCATAGTCATGATCATACCAAAAATCTACCCATCTTTACACTCAAGTCAAAGAGAAATATCATCATTAGGGTTATAAAAATGTTATATATAATAATAAAAATAATATGATCAACATATAGTTTTAATCTCAAGAGTAATATTCGTAAATCAACTATAATTTGGTCAGAAAAAGAAACCAATTTTTTCGTGAATAGTAACTCGTA
Source organism: Panax notoginseng (assembly GCA_016801055.1). Classification (NCBI taxonomy): domain Eukaryota; kingdom Viridiplantae; phylum Streptophyta; class Magnoliopsida; order Apiales; family Araliaceae; genus Panax; species Panax notoginseng. The sequence continues at coordinate 4,950,211 of CM029013.1, forward strand.
AATAGTAACTCATGAATAGTAACTCGTGAATAGTAACTCGACACAAAAAGATAAAAATTTCACAATAAAATACATACCAATATTTCGGTATAATGATATTGAAAGAATAATATTTTTTAAGCTTATAAACAATTTATTTTAATTATTTACACTTTACTAAATAATGCATTTAATCATCCTAAAATGTCAAACTCATAAGATTTCATCACCAATAACCAAAAACCCTCATCAAAAATCTGCATATACCTCATATAGGATTCTCAAGCCATAAAATCCTATTTTCTAATTTTCTTTCTTCACAAAACATATTTAATTCATTTACTCATAACTAGGTCATTTTCATGAAAAATATCAAATCAGTTTTAAAAATATTTCTTTTCTGGAATTTAGCATAATATAGTCCCATAGTGAACATATATTTTTCTCAGAATTTTTAAAAGTCATTTACTATTTTTCATATGGCCAAAATAGCCGAATATTTAGACATTTATCAAAAATTATACTTTTATCTAAAAATTCTGAAATTCACAGAGTATACTCCTATCATATTCATGTACTCCCAATAAAAATTTCATCAATTTTGGGGTTAACCACAAGGAGTTATAAGCGGTTACTTTTAAAATAGTATTTTCTCATAAAATTCATAACTCTTAATCTATACATCCAAAAATCACCATTTTTGGACACAATCAAGAAAACTCATCAAAATATCATTTCAAAATTTTCAAGAATTTTTAAAGGTCAGAAAAATTACGAAACTGAAAAACATAACAACCCTTAAAATCCCTTACCTCAAAAGTGCAGTATTTCTGACTGGAATGCAAAGCCGAAGGAAACTTGCACTGAATAGCAACTCTCAAAGTATCTAAATACTCACAAAATATGCTTCATAATATAGAGAGAGAAAGAGAGAAAGCTTATGTTTCTGGTGTGATTTTCAATTCTAACTTAGCCCTCTATTTATAGGAAAATGTTAGCACGCCGAAGCAGACTTAACCTGCAACCTGATGGCTTTACCTGCTACTATTCCCACCCACCACATTTGAATAAAAATCTCAGCACATTTCTTCACCAACCAAGAGTAGGGCCCACCAATTCTAGAATTTTTTACCAAAATGCTAAATTCGGATACTTCAACAATTTCTGAACCAGTCATCTCGTAAAATTCATAACATATCATACGTTCATTTTTAACGGTTCAAAATTTGTGGACATATACTCAACTTATATATGTATAACATATCCAAAAATTACCACGATCCAACGGTCGGATTAAAAATTATAACCCCCGTAAAATATCTCAAAAACCCTAATTTGATTTTCAATACCTCCGTTCCGACAAAAAATACAGATAAAACACCTCAACATTAACTACTTCATTTTTAACCACAAAAATATATCCCTCAATTATATCCACATAAAATAAATATTTCCTTATCATATGAATCAATAATTAATTATTCACAAATAATATTACAGAATCACATTTATGACAACCAGGTCGTTCCCAGGAAAGAGGGGGCTTTCCAATAAGAATTTCTTCTTACTGGCGCGCAATTAGGTGACCAAACCTCTCCTTAGACAGAACTTTCTAGACATTGCCAATAATGTTATCTAATAATATTATTCAAATAATATGAATTATTGATCTGATAATGGGAAATACTGTGCAGTAACAATTATTGAACAACAATAATATAAAATTTTAACGTAGCAATTATTGAATCAATAAAATAAAATATTGAACAGTAATTACTGTAAATTTATTTGGTAGTGCCTTCTTACGTAAGAATCAATAATTTTAAAAATACTATGCAATACCGTGTGCTACTGTGCAATAACGCGTATTACTGTATTTTATCCACGGGTATTCCAACAGTGTTAACGGTAACAACTACGCCGTTATTTGTAAAAACTTAAAATTGTCGTTTTCTTCACCCGACAGTTATTCTGTTATGGGGCCCATAAATGGCTGCGCCGTCGTACGAATATTCCCCGACAGAAAGAATAACACTGTTTTGTTATATGTACCCAAATCACACTCAAAACATTTTTTTTTAAAAAAATTTCAATTCTAAAAATTATTATACATTTTTTATTAGTTATGTTTTTTTTTTAAAAAGGCAGGGTGAGCTCGGGGTGAGCTTAATAAGGGTGAGCTTTAGAAATGGACTCTATATATATATATATATATATATATATATATATATATATATATATATATACAAAACAGATCAGGTCCGGACTCCCGTAAGGGAGTAAAATCCGGACCTTTTTTTTTTGCTTTTTTTTTAAATAACTAAAAAAAAGTTTAATATTTTATGGAACTGGAATTTATACATAATACAGTTTAATACATATTTTTACATAATATGTATGTACAGACTGTACATACATATTTTGATATATGTATCCAAATCACACCCAAAACACTGTATTATGAAAAAATTTCAGTTCCATAAAATATTAAAAAAAAAATTGTTGTTTTAAAAAAAAAAGCAAAAAAAAAAAGTCCGTAACTTAAGAAAATACGGGAGTCCGGATAGGAACCGGACCCTATATATATATATATATATATATATATATATATATATATATATATATATATTTGGATGGATGGACAAATTAAATTGATAAGGTGATTTTAATATTAGATAATTTGAAAAGATCATGAACTGAATTACGTGGCAAATGCCGTCGAAAAGTTTTATATATATATATATATATATATATTTGAACCTAATTATTAAATTAAAGGATTTGCTCAAGTTGTAGTGAAAATATTTGATAAGCGTCTACGCATCTAGAATTTAAAACTTTGTAGAAACACTTTAGGGTCAAGACTTACCGTGCACACCTATAAAGAGCAATGCAATGATTAAGCATCGATCAATGTCTTTGAGAAAATAAAAATAATTAGAAATGTTATTATACAATACAAATTAATATAAAAAAGTGACTAATTAAATTGACAACGAATAATGCTTTATTGTCATTTTCTTCATTTCTTTTTGGTCCGAAATATCAAAAGCAAGTTATTTCAAAATTATTTCATTCCAGGTTACATATATACTAAATTGAATCTACAAATTTACTTTGTTTCTCATTTTTTCTAGTGAAGATATTCATAATACACTATCTATCTATATATCTCATAATGTGATTAAAAAGATAGAGAAAAGGAAAAAATATATGTATTTAAAGGTAATAGATTCATCGAGCATAAACATCATACACAATATATATATATATATATATATATATATATATATATATATATATATCCTACAAAAAAACTAAACTTCATTGTGAATAAACCTAGCTCCCAACATTAAAATAATTAACGACCGACCCTTATTTAATTTGTAATCAAATTAATAAAACTTCTCACAAGTAGTCATCATCAACAAGTACTCAATGGAGGGAGGTCTGATATTTTTTCAGGCTCTTGTGTTGACTTCCTAAAAACCCTACTACCAAACATCAAGAACCCTAAAGAATGCCCAGCTACCGCAACAAGAAACACACCTCCATTGAAAGACATAACAGCAAGCATCACCAAATAAGCTAATCCAACACGTATAGCGTGCATTAGGGTTTGAACAAGACCGGCAACAACGTGGTTTGAACCATTTTTTATCAACTTGGAGTGAGAGAGCCACTCGACAAGAAAAGAAAGCACGAAGACGAAAATTAGGGCTAAAACGTACATGCCACCGGAGTTTGTGCCCGGCCAGCCGTCGAATAGAATATCGGCATCTCTCCCCCAAAAGAAAGTCATGTGCATGTTAAGCATATTCATCATTCCGGTGTCATTCATCGGCGGTGGTCCCATGCCATGCATGTGATCGTCTTCCGTAGATTCCGTTCTATATATGTATCTTAATTTGTGTTTGTGTGATTTAGGGTTACAGAGTTTTAGGACAAGCAAATCTCATTAATATATATAGGAATTACAGCTAGGGACTTGTACTATTTGTAGTACAAGATGATCACTGATTGACCAAATACTTGTAATTAACATTCTTTCTTGTTCTAATAATTATTTCTCGGAAGAAAATGAGATTTTTGTACTTAGGCTGACGACTAGTATATATTAGTAATAGAGCTGGCCTAGCCTGTTAGAATAATTCTTTTTACACATTGGGAAATTAATAAAAAAATTGGGAGATTGAGCTGGGATCGAATTAAGAATGGTCCCTTGCAATCAGGTAAGGACGGAAAAAAAGAAGACGAATAACACCCTTAATTAATTTATGTACGAAGAGAGCTAGAGAGGAGTATTATTTTATTCATCAAATCAACAAGAGGGACGACGGGTTTCATGCCTGCCTTGCGCTTTGCTGTCTCTTAACAATGCGTGCCTCCGTTAAATTAATTATTTCTAATGAGTACTAAGAACATACAGAAAGTATCCCAATTACCAAACATTCCAAATCCAACTAAAATGTTTTCTAATTAGAACCACTAGTTTCAGTGGAAAGTACACGCGTTATGTATGTAATTATAATAAGAATATAATAAAAAATTTATTTAATTTTGGTGATAAAAAAAATTAAGAATGACAAAACTGTGATAAAATCGAACTTGTAACGACAAAAGGTAAAGAATATTTGTCACACAATTTCTGTATTCCTTAATATATATATATATATATATATATATATATATATATATATATATATATAATATTATTTAATATAAATAAACAGAACAGAATTTTATATATAGATAAATTCGAGTCCTTTGAATTCACAAAATCTCCTTAAAGCAAATTTATTCCCTCACTGGTGCTAAGGATTAAATGAATAATTGCTTACCAAGATAAAACGGATTTCCAGTTCTTAATTAGAAGCACTTCAAAATTAAGAACACAACTTTATATTATGTACTGAACTGTATGAATTAATGCACGCATGAAGAAAACATAAACAAAAAAAAAAAACTTACTGCACAATATTATTGCAGAAACGGAACGGGAAAACTATTCTGTGCAGAACGGGAACGGGAAATAAACTACAGAACGAGAACAGGAAATACTGCAAAACAGGATTTCTGTAGAAGGGAAGGAACGGGAAAAGCTTCTGTAGAAGGGAAGGAACGGGAAAAATTTTAATTTTTTTTTTTACCTTTTAGGCGCCCACATCGATTATTTATAAAATAATTCCGCGGTTGGTATGTTACCGTTGGCGCCGGTTTATTATCATTGGCAAAACTACGTAGTATCATGATATTCATTTTAACAAAATCTGATAAAGCATTAAATAGATTTTGTCCAAAAAATATATATATTATGACCCGACCAACCCGAACCCTGCCTGGTCGACCGGACGGCTGCGACGCGCATGTAGGTTTGAACCAACCATTGGCTAAGTCCTCTTCCTTCCACAAAAGTGGGGTGCCCCTTGGGGCCCTTCCCATTGAGCAAACATCCCATATATATGTTCTTCATTTTTTCCTCTAATACCCTATATGGGACTTTTGCAATTTATAATATTTCAAGTAGGTGACTTTGGAGCCAATTTTCTCATTCAATTCTTAATGGATTTGAACTTATAAATATTCCACGTTATACTCCTCGCGGAGGAGAACACATTTTGGCATGGACCTGACATATCCGGAGTGTGGGTGCCATATTAAATTAAGCTTTAAAAAGCTTTAATATTTATCATTATCAAATCCATTTCCAACAATCCCCCACATGAATGTAAAATTGGCTTTACAACATGGAAATTAAAATAAAAATGTTATGAATATGCAGACTCTAGTTCAGTACATGTGAAAATATATTTCATCAGGTTAAGTAGCCTAGTGGCTTTGAACTTACCATAGTAAAATCTATCGGATTTACTTAATTGGCTAATCAGTAGACTTGATGTCTTTGAACTGTCAGCTTTTCGTGTAAACCAAGACAATAGAATTCACAAAATATTTCTTCAGACATAGTTGGTTCTCACGTTTGTGTTCATTTTGGCCTTGAAACACCTCTTGGTTCCGTGAGTATATTAGAGAATTTAGCCTTCAAAAATCTCACAGAAGTGGCCCCCTTCTTACTCACGTAGGTGACTTCTATCAAGAGTATCCTGCAATACCCCACTTGAACATATTTCAAGATATAAAAATCATTAAAAGCGTAATTTATCCTGATTCTCGCGGCAGATGTGCACTGTCTCTGTAAGACCCCGAATTTTATGAAATAAAAGTATTCAATTTTTCTTATAATTACTATTCAGTAAATGGTTAAATTGATAAAAGTTAATGTTAAAGGTGATATATGAATTTTTTTCAAAATAAGCAAGTGGTTATAAAATAATCATTGTTGTCGGGGAATATTCGTTTGGTCGTGGAATATTTTTTCTGTCGGGGAATATTCGTACGACGGCGCAGCTATTTGTGGGCCCCATAACGAATAACTGTTGGATGAAGATAACGACAAAAATTGAGTTTTTATAATTAACGGCGTAGTTGTTACCGTTAACACTGTTAAAATACCCGGTAGTTAAAATACAGTAATACGCGTTATTGTACAGTAGCACACGGTATTGCACCAATTATTGATTCTTACGTAAGAAGACACTACTCAATAATTGTTACAGTAGTTATTGTTCAATATTTTATTTTATTGATTCAATAATTGCTGCGTTGATATTTTATATTATTGTTGTTTCAATAATTGTTACTGAACAGTATTTTCTTTTATCAGATCAATAATTCATATTATTTGAATAATATTATTAGATAATATTATTGACAATGTCTAGAAAGTTCTGTCTAAGGAGAGGTTTGGTCATCTAATTGCGCGCCAGTAAGGAGAAATCCTTATTGAAAAGCCCCCTCTTTCCTGGGAACGGCCTGGTTGTCATAAATGTGATTCTGTAATATTATTTGTGAATAATTAATTATTGATTTATATGATAAGAAAATATTTATTTTATGTGGATATAAATGAGGGATATATTTTTGTGGTTAAAAATGAAGGAGTTAATGTTGAGGTTTTTATCAGTATTTTTGTCGGAATGGAGGTATTAAAAATCAGGGTTTTTGAGATATTTTGCGGGGGTTATAATTTTTAATCCGACCGTTGGATCGTGGTAATTTTTGGATATGTTATACATATATAAGTTGAGTATATGTCCACAAATTTTGAACCGTTAAAAATGAACGTATGATTTGTTATGAATTTTACGAGATGACTGGTTCAGAAATTGTTGAATTTTCGGAGTTTATCATTTTGGTGGAAAATTCTAGAATTGGTGGGCCCCACTTGTGGTTGGTGAAGAAATGTGCTGAATTATATTTCAAATGTGGTGGGTGGGAATAGTAGCAGGTAAAGCCATCAGGTTGCAGGTCAAACCTACCAAAATTTTCCTATAAATAGAGGGCTAAGTTAGAATTGAAAATCACACCAGAAACATAAGTTTTCTCTCTTTCTCTCTCTCTATATTATGAAGCATATTTTGTGAGTATTTAGATACTTTGAGAGTTGCTATTCAGTGCAAGTTTCCTTCAACATCATATCCGATATCCAGCCAGAAGTACTGCTCTTTTGAGGTAAGGGATAGTAAGGGATAGTAAGGGATATTATTTTCTTCTTAAATGATATTATTTTTTTCAATATCATTATGCTGAAATATTGATATGAGTTTTTATCAAATTTGGAACTTTTTGTGTCGAGTTACTATTCATGAGTTACTATTCACGATTTACTATTCATGAGTTACGAATATTACTCTTGAGATTAAAACTATATGTTGATCATATTATTTTTATCATCATACATAACATTTTTATAACCCTGATGTTGAATTTCTCTTTTACTTGAGTGTAAAGATGAACAGTTATTGAATATCTTTGGCCTATAGTGCAAAGATGAACTGTTAATGAATATCTTTGGCCGTAGTGCAAAGATGAACAGTTATTGAATATCTTTGGCCTATAGTGCAAAGATGAATTGTTATTGAATATCTTTAGCTTAAGTGCAAAGGTGAATTGATTAACATGGTTATAATTATTGTTTATATAAATTCTAAAATGATTATATTTCTTTGAGATATGAATATATTTGGCCTGTAGTGCAAATATGAACAGTTGATGAATATCTTTGGCCTGTAGTGCAAAGATGAATTATTGATGAATATCTTTGGCTCGTAATGCAAAGATGACATGTTGTTGATTATCTTTGGCCAGTAGTGCAAAGATGAACAGGTGTTGAGATGAACATGACCAACTGGAGATACAAATGAATATCTTTGGCCGTAGTGCAAAGATGAAGTTATTAGTATGATTATGAACAGGAACTGTGATTTGGTATAACCATGATCTTTGATGTTTCAGGTAAAGACAGGTGATGAAAATATTCTTCGTCCTGGGTGCGAAGAAAAATTTATAGTCACAATTATGATTATGAGTTATTCATATGATTGTGGAAAGGAACTGTTGAGTGATGTTACATGGATAAAATATTATTGGTGGATTTTTAACATGGAGAAGATAATAGACTTTATAGTCTATTTGACTCTTCTAATGGATTGCTCGTTCCGCTGCAACTATGGTTGAAATTTTTATCATTTACCATATGTTCTAAATCTCTGATTTATTGTTGATGAAGGCTATTGATAATTGAATTATCTTTAGTCATGATATTCTTTACTGAGCTAGTTGTGCTCACCCTTTTGCTTCACAATTCCTTTCAGGTAATAAGAGTGTAGCTGGGTCGAGCGGGGGTAACAAGGGAATAGAACGATGGTCATCATTTAGTAGTTATATTTGGTGAAGAAAATAGGGTGAGGCGAACCCAACGTTGGAAGGGTGTTTTGTCACTATCATACAAGACGTCTAATGACATACAACCTCGTGTCATCATAAGACAGGGTTGTGCTCATCCACTTGCTGAGTATATCTATGGGTACTACCTATATAATCTTGGTGTTTGTTTGAAGTGTAATTCTCAATTAGAGACAGTGGAGATAATGATAAGTCAAGAGAAGACTCACCATTGGGAAGAATATGATAGTAATCTTCTCGTTTTTCTTTGGGGTCTATTGGGTCAACCAAGGATAATTCTGTGGCCATATGATATCTATCATAACCTAGACGCGTGGCCTCCCATGTACGAAGGTTTCCTTGAGCACTTCCCAAAGATTCTAATTTCTAAAACATTTTTTGACTATACCTTTATTTAGGTGTTATTGTGAGGTGATGTCCACGGTTGGAACATGAGTCACATTTGGTATATATTTGTATCTAAACTTACAGCATATGTGTTGTTGTATTTTGCACGACAATTGTTGTAATAAAGTTGTAGTTGTTTTCTGTACCATGTATTTGACGACTCAGAATGGGTTGGGTGGAATGGACCTATTTTGGGGTTGTCACAGTCTCATAATAGGAATGGTTAGAAGTAAATCTCTTCTCAGTGCTTTATTGAGTACTACATAGTTCGGTTTGCCCATTGAACCTAGATCTTGAGATCTCCAGTCAGCTATATTGGGTTGCCACTAAGACGACTCTTATTTAAATAGTAGGCTTTAAACCCATTCCCTTCGATGATTTTTTCACTTACTCTTTTGTTAAACCTTTTGTAAGCGGATCCGCAATATTATTTTTTGACTTTACATAGTCAATTGAGATAATTCCATTTGAGAGCAATTGTCTAACGGTATTATGTCTTCGTCGTATATGGCGTGACTTACCATTATATAAATGACTCTATACTCTTCCAATTGCTGATTAGCTATCACAGTGTATACATATAGCTGGCACAGATCTTGACTAATTTGGAATATCCTCTAAGAAATTACGAAGCCACTCTGCTTCTTCTCCAGCTTTATCTAAAGCAATGAATTCTGATTACATTATAGACCTTACAATACACGTTTGTTTTGAGGATTTCCAAGATACCGCTGCACCTCCAAGGGTAAAGACATATCCACTTATGGATTTCGAGTCTTTATTGTCAAATATCCAATTAGCATCACTATATCCTTCCAATACTGCTGGATATCTTGTATAGTGCAGTCCATATTTTTAAGTATGTTTTAAATATCCTAAAACTCTCAAAATTGCTTTCCAGTGATCTTTACCTGGATTACTCGTATACCTACTTAGCTTACTTACCGAATAAGCTATATCTGGTCTAGTACAGTTCATGACATACATTAAACTGCCTATTATACGAGAATATTCTAGTTGAGATATGCTATCACCTTCATTTTTGGCTAAATGAAGATTTATATCAACTGGGGTTTTATTTAGAATTATATTATACTTGTTAAATTTTTCAAGTATTTTTTCAATGTAATGAGTTTGAGATAATATAATTCCATCAGATGTTCTAGAAATCTTGATTCCTAATATTATATCTGCAACCCCCAAGTCTTTCATGTCAAATCTATTTGACAACATACGTTTGGTAGAGTTGATAACTTCATTGTTACTACCCATGATTAGCATATCATCCACATAAAGACAAACAATGACATATTCTTTTTGAGTACTTTTGACATAAACACATTTGTCACACTCATTTATTTTAAAACCATTTGATAACATAACATTATCAAATTTCTCATGCCATTGTTTTAGTGCTTGTTTTAATCCATACAAGGATTTAACAAGTTTGCATACTTTCCTCTCTTGTCCAAGATCTATGAAACCTTCAGGTTGTTTCATATATATTTCTTCATCTAATTCACCATTTAAAAATGCAGTCTTTACATCCATTTAATGTATTTTAAGTTTGTTTAAAGATGCTATTGCTATTAGCATCCGAATAGATGTAATTCTTGTAACAGGTGAATAAGTGTCGAAATAATCCAATCCTTCCTTTTGTCTATAGCCTTTAACAACAAGCCTTCCTTTATATTTATCAATTGAACCATCAGCTTTCATCTTCTTTTTAAAGATCCATTTATACCCTAAGGGTTTGGAACCAGGTGGAAGGTCCACCAATTCTCATGTATGATTTTGCATAATGGACTCAATTTCACTATTAATTGCTTCTTTCCAATGAGAAGCATCTGGAGATGATATTGCTTTCTTGTACGTTTGAGGATCGTTTTCTAACAAAAATGTTAGAAAATTCGGACCAAAAGACTTTGAAGTCCTTGCTATTTTGCTACGTCTAGGTTCGTCCAATACAGACTCTTTGTCTATATTTTCAGGATTATTACTAGTAGCATCCAAAGGTCTTTTGTTTGAATTTGAATCATTATTTAAATTATATGGAAACATATTTTCAAAGAATGATGCATCTCTTGATTCAATAAAAGTATTAACATAATTATCAGAAATTTCAGATTTATGAACAAAAAAGCGATAAGCACTCCTGTTATTTGCATAACCAATGAATACACAGTCAATTATTTTTGGTCCTATCTTAACCTTTTTAGGTTTAGGAACCATCACTTTTGCTAGACACCCCCACACTCTTAAGTATTTATAACAAGGTCTATGACCTTTCCATAATTCATAAGGTGTTTTATGAGTTTTCTTATGAGGCACTTTATTAAGAATATAATTGACAGAAAGCAAAGCTTCTCCCCACAAATTCTGAGGTGCTCCAGAACTGTTTAACATAATATTCAACATTTGTTTCAATGTTCGGTTCTTGCGTTCAGCAATACCATTAGATTGAGGTGAATAAGGAGCGGTAGTTTGGTGAATAATACCATGAGTAGAGCATATCTCTTCAAATGGTAATTCATATTCATCACCTCTATCGCTTCTTATTGCTTTAATCTTTTTGCTAAGTTGATTTTCAACTTCATTTTTATAAAGTTGAAACATTTCTACAGCCTCATCTTTGCTTCTTAGCAAATATACATAACAATATCTTGTGCAATCATCAATAAAGGTTATGAAATATTTTTTCCCACCTCTTGTTTGCACAAACTTTAAGTCACATATATCAGTGTGAATTAAATCTAGAGGTTCAGTTTTCCTTTCAACAGAATAAAAAGGTAATCTTGTCATTTTTGATTCCACACAAATTTCACATTTATGTTTTTGATTAATATCAAATTTAGGCAAGAATTCTAAATTAATTAATCTATGCAAAGTATTATAATTAACATGTCTTAATCTAGCATGCCATATATTTGAAAATTCTAACAAGTAAGCAGAAGAATTAATTTTATTATTATCAATAAACTTCGGTACAACAGTCATAACATTCATTTTAATGAGCCCATTAGTCATATAGCCCTTTCCCACAAATATATCATTTTTAGTAAGTACAAATGTAAGACCTCGAATTTTATGAAATAAAAGTATTCAATTTTTCTTATAATTACTATTCAGTAAATGGTTAAATTGATAAAGGTTAAAGTTAAGGGTGCTATATGAATTTTTTTTCAAAATACACAAGTGGTTATAAAATGTTCATTGTTGTCGGGGAATATTCGTTTAGTCGTGGAATATTCTTTCTGTCGGAGAATATTCGTACGACGGCGCAGCCATTTGTGGGCCCCATAACGAATAACTGTTGGATGAAGAAAACGACAAAATTTGAGTTTTTACAAATAACGGCGTAGTTGTTACCGTTAACACTGTTGAAATACCCGGTGGTTAAAATACAGTAATACGCGTCGTTGCACAGTAGCACACGGTATTGCACAGTATTTTTGAATTATTGATTCTTACGTAAGAAGGCACTACTCAATAATTGTTACAGTAATTACTGTTCAGTATTTTATTTTATTGATTCAATAATTGTTGCGTTGATATTTTATATTACTGTTGTTTTAATAATTGTCACTACACAGTATTTTTTATTATCGGAGCAATAATTCATATTATCTGAATAATATTATTAGATAACATTATTGGCAATGTCTAAAAAGTTCTGTCTAAGGAGAGGTTTGGTCATCTAATTGCACACCAGTAAGGAGAAATTCTTATTAGAAAGTCCCATCTTTCCTGGGAACTGTCTGGTTGTAGTATTGTGATTATGTAATATTACTTGTGAATAATTAATTATTGATTTATATGATAAGAAAATATTTATTTTATGTAGATATAAATGATGGATTTATTTTATGTGGATATAGATGAAGGAATTTAGCATGAATTATTTGTTGAAAGTTGGTAATTATTTTCTCCGATAAAATATTCATTTATATATATTATTATTATAATATATATTATAATAGTTTAATAATAATATTATTATTATATATATATATATATATATATATATATATATATATATATATATATATATAAACATGTGGTTAAGGGACGGAGGTAATCAAAATGATTTTGGAATGCTAGCTCGGTTTCTTTTTCTATGAATGGTGGGTGGAGAAATTGCCTAAATGATTGTTTTTCAATTAGTATGGGCCCTCCATTATTGCAAATTGTAAGATTTGTCTGCAAAGCTTGAATGGTTTCAAATGGGTTGGTGGAGGAATTTAGTCTACAAAGTTGTGTTTTTCTTTTCATGTATGGGACCCCAGCAATTGAAAACAAAGGAAGAGTTAGGCATGCATGTGCAGTAAGTCAGGCGGAAGAAAGAAAAGTTTGGCAAAGTTAGGCTGCTTCAGTTGATTTCCTCCTCCGTCCTGCACTATAAATAGAGGGATAACCCTCCTTCCTCAAACACACCTTCATAAATCAGAAATTCTTATTCTAAAGTATTGTGAGTATTTTTCTTGAGTATAAGAATATTTTGAGCGTAATTTTTCTGCATGATTTTTTCAGAATAATATTTGATATTCCAGTCAAATCCAGTTTCTACCAAGGTAAAGGATATTATTTTATTTCAATACTCGTAAGAAATATTATTTTCTTTCATACTCCATAGTATGGAAGGGATATTATTTCATTTCATATTTCTAAATTTGAACTTACTATGGTAAGTATTGTTTCTATAATTCCTGAAATTATTAGAAATTTCGTTTCATCTAATATCATTTCATAGGAATATTGGTTTGAACTTTTTATCAAATTTAAAACTTTTCATGACTGGGTACTGTTCACAATTACTGTTCACGGGTACTGTTCACAGCTACTATTCACGGGTACTGTTCACGAGTTACTGTTCACGGGTACTGTTCATAGTTACTATTCACGGGTACTGTTCACGGGTACTGTTCACAGTTACTATTCACGGGTACTGTTCACGATTACTATTCACGGGTACTGTTCACGGTTACTATTCACGAGTTACTATTCACGACAAAATTAGTTTATTTTTCTGACTAAATTATCGTTGATTTATGAATCTTACTCTTGAGATTTAATCTATATGTTGATTATATTATTTTTATTATCATATATAACATTTTTATAACCCTAATGATGATATTTCTCTTTGACTTGAGTGTAAAGATGGGTAGATTTTTGGTATGATCATGACAATGGGTTTCCTTTGGCCAGTAGTGCAAAGTTGAATCGTTGACTGGTATGATCATGACCATTGAATTTACAATTGAATATTTTTAGCTTAAGTGCAAAGGTGAATGGATCAACATGGTTATAATTGTTGTTTATATAAATTCTGAAATGATTATATATTTTTTTGAGATAATAATATATTTGGCCTGTAGTGCAAATATGAACTGCTGATGAATATATTTGGCTTGTAGTGCAAATATGAACTGTTGAAGAATATCTTTGGCCTGTAGTGCAAAGATGAATTGTTGATAAATATCTTTGGCCCGTAGTGCAAAGATAACATGTTGTTGAATATCTTTGGCCAGTAGTGTAAAGATGAACTGTTGACGAATATCTTTGGCCGTAGTGAAAAGATGAAGTTATTAGTATGATTATGAACAGGAAATGTGATTTGGTGTAACCATTGTAAGACCCCAACTTTTATAAATAAAGATGAATTTTCTATAAATATCATTTTTGAATATTATGGAGTTAATTTGATATAATATTATAATTGTGGGTAAAATTTATAAATTTTGCAAAGTACGCAAGTTGTTATATAATATTCGATTGGTCATGGAATATTCATTTTAACAGAGAATATTCGTACAACGGCACAATCATTGGTGGACCCCACAACGGAATTATTGTCGGATTGAGAAAACGACAAAAA
The DNA here is from genome assembly GCA_016801055.1 of Panax notoginseng. NCBI lineage: Eukaryota > Viridiplantae > Streptophyta > Magnoliopsida > Apiales > Araliaceae > Panax > Panax notoginseng. The sequence goes on from CM029013.1 coordinate 4,965,260, forward strand.
TATTTTATTAAAAATAACGGCAAAAGTTTTACCATTGATACTGTTGAACTACTCGGTAGTAAAAGTACAGTAATACGTATGGTTGTATAGTAGCACACGGTATTGATTATTAATGCTTAAATGAGAAGTCACTCAGTTTGATTCAATTATTGTCAGTTAATAATATGAATTATTTAGCGATAATTACGTTTTGTTTTATTCGTATTATTAACGTAATAAAATAGAAACATCTTTTTATATAAAACAGAATACTTTATTAAAGTTATTCTATAAATAGAATATATTATATTTTATTTAAAAGATTTTTCTTTAAATATGGACCGTCAGATTAAAGTAATCAATCTGGACCGTTCATGGATTAGTTACTATGCATTCTATTTTTCTATAAATAGCAGCTCATTCCTTCATTATTTCTTACGAATTCACTGAACTCTAGAGAGAGAAACTATAGAGAGAAACTAGAGAGAGAGAGAAGAAAAGTATTCTGCTACTTAACTACTTCCTTATTTCAGCTCTTCTTTAAAACGGTAAGGGGTGTTATTCTTTCTTATTCATGAAGAGAACTGTTGTTATTCTATTTCTTATTATTCTGTTGGAATAACCTGTATACGCGGTCTACCATATACTTAGTGACATTCTTCTGTTATTCTGTTGGAACATCCTGTCTGTGTGTTTTACACCGGACCTGGTTCTGTCTTGTTATTATTCTGTTGGAGCATCCTGTCTGTGTGTTTTACACCGGACCTGGTTCCGTTTTTATTATTATTCTGTTGGAACATCCTGTCTGTGTGTTTTACACCGGACCTGGTTCCGTCTTTATTATTATTCTGTTGGAACATCCTGTCTGTGTGTTTTACGCCGGACCTGGTTCCCTTATTTATTATTCTATTGGAATAACCTGTCTGTGCAGTCTATCGCATGCATGGTGATTTCTTTTGTTATTCCATTCTTTATTATACTCAGTTGGTTAAGTTTTGACTACTATGCTCCATGAAATTTGTGGAATATCCTTGATAATTGCGGTTCATCCAGTATCTTTTCATGAAAATATTCTTCTAAGCATTCTTGAATTTTACTCCACAAAGAAGTATCATGTTGACAATTTGGACGTTGTTAATTCTTGGATAAATTAATTCTTGAACTTGTTTTATTGAATTCTTATATCATTGTCATCATCCTCATGTTCATAAAATGTTGAAAGTCATATGTGGCCTGTAGTGCATAGATGGACTTGGTATGATTATGACCAGGGATTATTCGGTATAATCATGACCGTAATGTTACAAATGATATGGTAAAAGTCCTCATTGGCCCGTAGTGCATTAATGGACAGTTGTTGGCATGATCATGACCATTAATGAATACACGAATATCCTTGGCCGTAGTGCAGGGGTGATTCGATGATGTGGATTATTTTATTAAGCTGAGTCCCAGCGATAACAGTGTTGAAAAACCTTTTAAATCATAAAAGATAGTAGAGTTTATTTTCTACTTGATTCTTTTAATGGATTACTTGTTCCGCTGCAGTTAAACTTGATGTCTATTATATTTTATCAGTGTAACACTGTTGAAGGCTAATGATAATTTATTCTGCATTATCTTAGTCATAATATTTCTTATTGGGCTAGTTGAGCTCACCCTTTCTTTCACTGTTCTCTTCAAGAAATGAGAATATAGCTGGGACGAGTCGGGAAATAGAGTGATGGCCCAGAGGATAGCATTAGTAGTCCTCACTATTCTGTGAAATAGTGTGATAGTAATTGTAATGAGGACTCCTTTTGAGTATGAATACTCTCTAGAAGACAATATTTGTATTCAAACTCACAGATTATATTTGGTCGTATTATACACGACAGTTGTATTATTAAGTTGTATTTGTATTCAGTACCATGTATCTGGCGACCCAAGATGGGTGATGTATACCTAATTTTGGGGGCGTCACAACCATGATCTTTGATGTTTTAGGTAAAGATAGGTGATGAAAATTATCTTCGTCCTGGATGAGAAGAGGAATTTAGAACTACAATTATGATTACGAGTTATTCATATGATTGTGGACCAGAATTGTTGATTGATGTTACAGGGATAAAACATTGTTGGTGGATTTTTAACATGAAAAAGATAATAGACTTTATAGTCTATTTGACTCTTCTAATAGATTGCTCGTTCCGCTGCAACTATGGTTGAAATTTTTTTTATCATCTACCATATGTTCTAAATCTCTGATTTATTATTGATGAAGGCTATTGATAATTTAATTATCTTTAGTCATGATATTTTTTACTGAGCTAGTTGTGCTCATCCTTTTGCTTCACAATTCCTTTCAGGTAATAAAAGTGTAGCTGGGTCGAGCGGGGGTAACAGGGGAATAGAACGGTGATCATCATTTAGTAGTTATATTTGGTGAATCAATTAGGATGAGGTGAACCCAACTTTGGAAGGGTGTTTTGCCACTATCATACAAGATGTTTAATGACATACAACCTCGTGTTCTCATATGACATGGTTGTGCACATCCACTAGCTGAATATATATCTACGAGCACTACCTGTATGATCTTGGAGTTTATTTGAAACATAATTTTCACTTGGAGACAACGGAGATATTAATATGTCAAGAGAAGACTCACCATTGGAAAAAAGATGATGGTAATCTTCTCATTTTTCTTTGGGGTCTATTGGGTCAACCAAGGATAATTCTGTGGCCATATGATATCTATTATAACCTAGACGCATGGCCTCCCATGTACGAAGGTTTCCTTGAGCACTTCCCAAAGAATTTAATTGCTAAAACAGTTTTTGACTATACCTTTATGTAAGGTGTCACTGTGACGTGCTATCCCAAGTTGGTGTCAAGAGTCACAGTTGGTATATATTTGTAATCAAACTCACAACATATGTGTTGTTGTATTTTGCACGACAATTGTTGTAATAAAATTGTAGTTATTTTTTGTACCATGTATTTGGCGACTCAGAATAGGTTGGATGAAATGGACCTATTTTGGGGTCGTCACAACAAATTTATCAAACACAAACACCAACTTGAAACCATTCTTGCTAAGTAGTGACCCAGAACTAGATTTTTGCAGATGTCTGGCACATGAAGCACTTCGTTCAAAGTCAGTTCTTTGCCAGATGTCATTTTTAGTATAACATTTCCACGTCCTTGAACCTTTGAACTTGAGGAGTTCCCCATGAAGAGTTGATCATCGTTTTCTACTGGTTTATAGGTAGAAAACATCCATTTGTTGGAACAAATGTGGCGAGTAGCCCCAGTGTCCACCCATCATTCTTTGGGGTTTCCTACCAAGTTGCATTCAGATATAACTACACAAAGATTCATGTCTGAAACATTTTCAGAAAGTTTTTTCAGTTCTGTCACATTTGCTTGAGCTTTTAGTTCTTTTTTCAATTTCTTTGGCTTGCGACATTCATTTGATTTATGTCCTGGAATGCCACAATTGAAGCATTTGCCTTTGAATTTCTTCTTGGCTTTGAAAGTTTCTTTTCCTTCATGCTTCCTTTTGTTGTTGTTTGGCCTTTGTTATACCACATTTGCCTTTGCTTCAATGAAGTTTTTCCCAGTCTTCTTCTCAGATCCTCGATTGTCCTCTTCAATCCTAAGTCGCACAATCAGTTTTTCAAGATTCATGTGAGACCCCAGATTTTATGAATAAATATTTAATTTTCTCGAAATAATTATGGTGTGGATTTGATATAATATTATAGTTGTGGGTATTATTTATAAATTTTATAAAGTAAGCAAGTTGTTTTAAAATATTCGTTTGGTCGGGGAATATTCTTTTTGTCGGGAAATATTCGTACGACGGCACAATCATTGGTGGACCCCACAACAAAAGTATAGTCGTAGTTAGAAAACGACAAAATTATCTTTCTATAAAAATAACGGCTGAGGTGTTACTGTTAAAGCTGTTGAACTACCCAGTAGTAAAAGTATAGTAATACGCGTGGTTGCATAGTAACACACGGTATTGATTATTGATGCTTACGTGAGAAGTCACTCAGCTATACTCAATTATTGCTACAGTAATTGCTGCATCATATCTCTTAAATTATTGTCATAGTATCATCTGTATAATATGTTATATTATTAAATCAATAATTGAGACGTTGTGGTAAGTTTGGTTATTTTTATGGGGGGCCATATGTCATCATCTAAGAGTCTCTTCGTCAATAGTAATTACCGTCGTCAATAGTAATTACCGTCGTCAATAGTATTTACCTTGGTCAATAGTATTTACATTGGTCAATAGTAATTACCGTCGTCAATAGTATTTACCTTGGTCAATAGTATTTACCTTGGTCAATAGTAATTACCTTCGTCAATAGTAGTTGTCCCTTCAATATTACTAAGGGTCATTTGACCTTTCGTTAAGACCAAGAGTCATTTGACCCTTCGTTAAGACCAAGAGCCACCCTCAGTTTTCTATAAATAGAGGCCTAGGACTTCATTATTTTTCACGAATTCATTCAAGCTATAGAGAGAGAAAGTATAGAGAGAATAAGAGAGAGAGAATAAAAGTATTCTGCTACTTCACTTTTCCAATATCCAGTTTTTTTAAGGTAGGGAATATTATTTCTTTTATATTCATGAAGAGAACTTCTGTTATTCCATTCTTTATTATTCTGTTGGAATAACCAGTATACGCGGTCTACCCTATACTTGGTGATATTCTTCTATTATTCTGTTGGAATATCCTGTCTGTGTGTTTTACACCGGACCTGGTTCCGTCTTTATTATTATTCTGTCGGAATATCCTGTCTGTGTATTTTACACCGGACCTGGTTCCATTATTTATTATACTGTTCTTTATTATTCTGTCGGAATATCCTGTCTGTGCGTTTACGCCAGACCTGGTTCCATTATTTATTATTCTGTCGGAATATCCTGTCTGCGCGTTTACGCCGGACCTGGTTCTATTATTTATTATTCTGTTGGAATAACCTGTTTGTGCGGTCTATCGCATGCATGGTGATTTCTTTTGTTATTCCATTCTTTATTGTACTCAGTTGGTTAAGTTTTGACTTCTATACTCCATGAAATTTGTGGAATATCCTTGATAATTGCGTTTCATCCAGTATCTTTTCATGAAAATATTCTTCTAAGCATTCTTGAATTTTACTCCACAATGCAGTGTCATGTTGACAATTTGGACGTTGTTAATTCTTGGATAAATTAATTCTTGAACTTGTTTTATTGAATTCTTATATCATTGTCATCATCCTCATGTTTATAAAATGTTGAAAGTCATCTGTAGCCTGTAGTGCATGGATGGACTTGGTATGATTATGACCAGGGATTATTCGGTATAATCATGACCGTAATGTTACAAATGATGTGGTAAAAGTCCTCATTGGCCCGTAGTGCATTGATGGACAGTTGTTGGCATGATCATGACCATTGATGAATACACAAATATCCTTGGCCCGTAGTGCATGGAATTTGTGGTCGTGACCCTAACAAATATCCTTGGCCGTAGTGCAGGGGTGATTCGATGATGTGGATTATTTTATTAAGCTGAGTCCCAGCGATAACAGTGTTGAAAAACTTTTTAAATCATAAAAGATAGTAGAGTTTATTTTCTACTTGACTCTTTTAATGGTTTACTTGTTCCGCTGCAGTTAAACTTGATGTCTATTATATTTTATCAGTTTAACATTGTTGAAGGCTAATGATAATTTATTCTGCATTATCTTAGTCATAATATTTCTTACTGGGCTAGTTGAGCTCACCCTTTTTTTTACTGTTCTCTTCAGGAAATGAGAACGTAGCTGGGACAAGTCAGGGAACGGAGTGATGGTCCGAATGATAGTATTAGTTAGTAGTCTTCACTATTCTATGTAATAGTGTGTTAATAAATGTAATGAGGACTCCTTTTGAGTATGAATACTCTCTAGAAGATAATATTTGTATTCAAACTCACAGTTTATGTTCTGTCGTATTGTACACGATAGTTGTATTAGTAAGTTATTTTATATTCTGTACTATGTATCTGACGACCCAAGATGGGTGATGTATACCTAATTTTGGGGGCGTCACAATTCATCTCTTTGCGTTTATGCTTAAGATAATTCTTGAAGTCTTTCCATGATGGTGAAAGTTTCTCAATCATTGCTGCAACTTGGAATGAGTCACTTAATGACATTCCTTCAGAATGAATATCATGTATAATTACTTGTAATTCTTGAACTTGAATGATGATTGCTTTAGAATCTATCATTTTATAGTCAAGAAATCTACCAACAATAAATTTATTCATGCCAGCATCTTCAGTTATATATTTCTTGTCTAAAGATTCCCAAAGTTCCTTTGCAGTTTGAATTCTACAATACACATTATACAGTGTATTGTCTAATCCATTCATTACATATTTTCTGCAAAGGAAATCTGCATGTTTCCATGCATCAACTGCAGCCACCTTTTCCTTGTCAATTTCTCCTTTAACAAGAGTAGGACAGTCCTCTTGTAGAAACTATGTCAAGTTCAGTGTTGTGAGATAGAAGAGCATCTTTTGTTATCAACGCTTGAAATCAGTTCCATTGAACTTTTCAGGCTTTTCTCTATTAGACATACTCACGGCAGAAATGGTACTAGTAGATATCATTTCTGTTATACAAGAAGATAATTATTAATAAACAGAAACAAATTTTTGTTGTACAAAATTTAACAGAATTTAAACAACAAATTTTGTTTGCAGAATTCAAACAACAATTTTTTATTTATAGACTTTCTGTTTTAAAAATTTTCTGTTTTACAAATAACAGAACATTATATATACTAACAGCAATATATATAAACAGAATATTATATATACTAACAGCAATATATATAAACAGAATATTATATATACTAACATACATACATATATATATATATATATATATATATATATATTTAACTGATATTTGACAGAATATAATATATTAACTTGCAATAAATATTCTGTGTATTAATGTTATTAACATGCAAAGACAAAGTATTCTGTTAAAATAATAAATTTACAGTATGCAATATATACATAAAATTTGCTTTAAAAACCTATTTTCTGTTCACATAAACAAGTGATTTTAAATAATACTACAATTACAGAACATGTAAATTTGCTTTAAAATTGTATTCCTTATATATATATATATATATATATATATATAGTATTATTTAATATAAATAAACAGAACAGAATTTTATATATAGATAAATCCGAGTCCTTTAAATTCACAAAGTCTCCTTAAAGCAAATTTATTCCTTCACTGGTACTAAGGATTAAATTAATAATTGCTTCCCAAGATAAAACGGATTTCCAGTTCTTAATTAGAAGCACTTCAAAATTAAGAACACTACGAACACACCTTTATTTTATATATTGAACTGTATGAATTAATGCATGCATGAAGAAAACATAAAAAAAAAAAACTTACTGCACAATATTATTGCAAAAACGGAACGGGAAAACTATTCTGTGCAGAACGGGAACAGGAAATACTGCAGAACTGGAACAGGAAATACTGCAGAACGAGATTTCTGTAGAAGGGAAGGAACGGGAAAAGGATTTTTTTTACCTCGATTATTTATAGAATAATTCCGCGGTTGGTATGTTACCGTTGGCGCGGTTTATTACCGTTGGCAAAACGGGATTTCTGTAGAAGGGAAGGAACGGGAAAAGGATTTTTTTTACCTCGATTATTTATAGAATAATTCCGCGGTTGGTATGTTACCGTTGGCGCGGTTTATTACCGTTGGCAAAACTACGTAGTATCATGATATTCATTTTAACAAAATAAAACACGCGCGTGTGGGTTAAAATTAAGCCTTAACTAGGTCCTCTCCCTTTCACAAAAGTGGGATGCCCCTTGATACTTTTCCTATTAAGCAAACATCACATATATGTCTTCTTCATCCCATATATATCTTCTTCATTTTTCCTTCTAATGCCCTATGTGGGACTTTTGCAATTTACAATATTTCAAGTAGGTGACTTTAGAATCAATTTTCTCATTCAATTCTTAATGGATTTGAACTTATAAATATTCCACGTTATACTCCTCGCGGAGGAGAACGCATTTTGGCATGGACCCGACATATCCGGAGTGTGGATCCCATATTAAATTAAGCTTTAAAAAACTTTAATATTTATCATTATCAAATCCATTTCCAACAATTTCAAGGGAGGTAGTTAATATTGTGACACATGCATCCTCAAGAAATAACCACTTCCCACCTGCCTTTATATATTTTGAATTTTTACGGATACTTATTACTCGGACTATATAATTATAATTGTGACATTATCAATACCTTTTAATTTTTGTGACATCGATTATTCAAGTGCCACAAAAATAATTGTACACATCCAAAAATGACGAAAATTATTAATTATATATCACTTGCATAGATACTAAGCTACGAATCATCCACCGTAAAATTATGGGTGTTAAGGCAACTACTTTCTGTCATGCTCTTCACATGAAGCAAATACACTCCTCTAAAAACTCGTAAACATAAACTAGTATTCACAACCTTCATTCACTTTTTTAAATTGGATTCATCCCACATCGAAACTAATTTAGAAAGTAGTAAAAAACAGTCTAATCTTACGACAAATTCTGATTTTACGTACTGCGAATGTCAAATTCAAATTATTTTTAATTTTCAAGTATCAATAATGCTCGCATCATCGTTACAGACTAAGAATAAAAACAGAGATCGAAGATGGGAAGGGAGTTTTTTATAGCAGTAGCAATAACGGAATTAATTGCATTTGTGGAAGGAAGATAATAATAAATCCCTCTTGGACAAATTGCCAAAGATATATTAGAGATGAGACGTCCTCGTATGTTGGCAACAAAATATTTATTTATCCTGACAAATTACAGGGTCACGACTCTTTCTTAAAACGAGTTTTGGATTTTGTTTTTAAACTTTTTTTCTGAAATAAATAAATTTAAATTTTGATTTGTTTAATTCAAAAGTTCATATTATTAATATAACAACTTCAAACATTACTAAATAAAACGAAATTTTTATACAGAAATATAAATAAATCAAAAGCATATTTTAAAATTTGATAAATTAACTGCCATATTCATGACAAATGTAACTCTTTCTAAATTTATATTTTCAAAAATAAAAATAACAATTTAAGAAGGTTCTTTTCACATGATCACAAATTCTCTTTTATACATATATATATATATATATATATATATATATATATATATATATATATATTCCAGTTCTCTCCAGTATACGAAAGAGAATAAACTAAGAGTGAACCGACTATAGCCACGTTTTTTTCTGTCGCTATAGTATAAAAAATCGGCTTTCTATACTATAACAATAGAAAAAATCGTCGCTATAGCCGGTTCTTTCTTAGTTTGCTCATTCCAATTTATTGGAGAAGCGGACTATATATATATATATATATATATATATATTTTTTAAACAAAATAAACTTTACTTTTACTTGTATAAATAAAATTAGTTTGCCCGAGAACATATACTAACAAAATCTTTCCATTCCCAACACCACATAACATACGCTAATGCTATTATGTTAATTATACAGTAAAAAAGTTACTATGCTCTACGATCTATTTTTAATCTAACGGTCAAGAAAATAGGATGCACTTATTAGATGAGCCCAAAATTGCATGCCTAATCTTCAACAACTCATCGGCGGCAAATCAGAAGTCTTCCCGGCGGCCGCCGGATAATTACTGAAGGCCCCACTGCCAAACAACATGAACCCCAATGCATGCCCAGCTACGGCGACAAGAAACAAACCGGCATTGAAAGACATCACGGCCAACATCACCATATAAGCCAGCCCGACCCGAATCATGTACATCAGGGTCCGGATAAGACCCGCAGCCACATGGTTCGACCCGTCTTTGATGAGTTTACAGTGGGTTAGCCACTCCACCAGAACGGCGAGAAAAAAGACGAAAACAAGAGATAATGCATACATACCCGAGCTTTTTCCGGGCCAACCGGAAAAGAGAATCAAGGCGTTTTTGCCCCAGTAAAAGGTCATGTGCATCATCATTTTGTGGTGGTGCATTCCGCTCATCATTTCTCCGGTGGCGCCGTTCGTCGGCGCCGGAGCAATTCCTTCCATTCCGGGCATGTGATCGCCGTGCATTCCATCCATGGCGGATTGTTAAATATTTCTCTCTCTAAATTTTGGGGGTGAATTTTTTGTTTTTGGGTTAGTTGTGTAGAGGAGGAGGCAGTGAATCAATAAATAAGATGGGTGTTATAGTACAGTATTTATTTTACTCTTTGTGTGTAGTACAACATTAAGTACTATAATATTCATTTGACTTTCCTAATTTAGTGTGTTATTTTGATTTTTGACTTTTGAGGATGAAATTAAAATATAAAAAGATGAATTGCCAAATAAAGTATGTGCCAAAAAGAATAATTAGAAAATTGAATGAAAATGATAATCGAGAAATATAGTTACTCTCTCTGTCTCACACAGAAAGATTGTTCTTACTTGTCAATCTTTTTATTTTAAAAAAACAAGAGTCTCATTTTTTTATGACAATATATAATGACTCAAATTTTTTATATTAGTTCAATTACTATAAAAAAAATGATATATATTACGAATGTTTATGTCGACTATTCGATTGTCAATTACGTGAATAAATATTAATAATAATTTTTTTTGAAAGGTGAGTTGTCATATAATTCCTAACAATCTCATATAATTCACATTATCACTACTAAATAGTACTAAAAGTTTTCATTTTCATTATAATTCACATTATCACTACTAAATAGTACTAAAAGTTTTCATTTTCATAGAAACGACCATGAAAGTCTAACCATATATAATTTTAAAAGTGTATTACTTATTCTACTCTTATCTTGTCGAGAATTCTCGACTTCACAATTATTATTAAATTAAACACATAATAAATTGTTCTAAAAAACACTTAATAAATATTAAAATAAATATTTTATACAATTACAAATTTAAAATTTGTAAATATATAAATAAGACCCTTTTACAAAATGGAGGGAATACTTTATCTTCATTATAACATATTTTATCAACGATAGAGAAAAAACAATCGATAAAAATGAAATATGAAAAAATGTATATACACAGTTGTGTAGTACACAGTCGCCTATAGCGACGGTATTTTTTGGGTTACGGCGACGGTTGAATCGTCGCTATAACTAAGAAAAACTGTTGTTATACTACACAGCTGTGTATATACATATAGCCCTATGAAATATATATTTATTCATATCCAAAAAAATGGAGTAAATTATATTAATAACATTTACAAATGAGAAGATAAACAAATGAGAAGAGAAAAAAAAAGAAGGAAATTTACAATTACTTCTTCATCATTAGTACTTTATACTAAGTATGAATTGCTACTACTTAATTATGATTACAATTTACTTATGGTTATTATGCATGAGTGAAATAAAATAACAACCACAAGTAGAGTAATATTACTCATGAATATCATATACATTTACCACAACACAATAAAATTCTAAAAAAACAACCATCAAAATTGTAATTTAAATTAGCATAGAAATATGTACATAAAAAATATGAAAATTAGATTAGCAAACATGTTATAGGGCAGTAGGTGTCATAATCCCCGAGCTAAAGCCCAGAAAGTAAGAAGTAGTGGTAAACGGCACAGGGCTTAGTTGTTAAGCCGCATATTTTTCCTTTTCTATTGGCATTATTATTACATGTCTTTGGTTTAATTTAAAAGCCCACATTGGATATTAAGGAAAATTTAATGTAATTTATATAGGGAAAATTAATGTGGACAATCAATTTAATTCCAATTTGTCGGGTATCCTCCTCCCCCAAGCAACCCTTTTTTGATCCCAAATCAAAATTTAACTTCTTAAACATATTTTAATTTTTACTTGTTTGATGATTTATTGCTATAGTTAAATTTTGATCAGGATATATTAAATATTTATTTATTTATTTTTAGTTATTACTAATACATGTTGTAATACATTACAACATGCATGTTTGATATTTACTTGTTTTGCTTTTCTTGTTTATTTAAAGAAGTTTGGTAAATCAGTATAGAAATTTAAAATGATAATGTGATTTGAAGAAAATACGGAATAATAAATATTATAAGATTTTTTTTTATTAAAGCTCTTCACACCAATAGTATACTAGTCATTGGGACACATGAGTAAAACTATTTTGATAGGTGGAAGTCAAATTTTGACAATAACGAATTTAAAATTAGTATAACTTTTGTTACTTTTAGTTGATATAATTGCAAAATTTGTAACTATCTAAAAATATGATTACTACTTCAAATTTTTTTTGTTATTTTCAAAGTTTAAAGTAATTCACATTTTTTTTTAGAATGTTAACAAATTGTCATAATATGAAATCTTAGACTAATTCATGAGTCTATAAAAGACATTAAATTTTTTGAGCTATGCTACTCTACATTTTCATGTATTATAAATCTATCCACTACTCCATCTCCTTCAGATCCACTCTAAAATGATTATTTATAATTATTTTTTGTATTGAGCATATATATATATATATATATATATATATATATATATATATATATATATATATATATATATATCATAATATCATAATATCATCATATACTTGTTTTTGTTGCATGCATGCATGTGCAAAACTAGAACTGCCTTCTTTATATATGTTGATAAATATTGTGGTTTTTACCCTACACTTATCTTTACCCGAAAACAATCACAAAGTAATTAAGCATAAAAAAATCATTTTTTTCCTTATGTTTGATACAACAAGTTTTACTTGGAAAAGCCAAGGCTTATATATATTGCACATAATATATATATACCTTAGCATTAAAAAACAAAAAAAAAAAATATCAAAAGCGAAAGGCAGATTAACGATCCCTTTGGGTTGGGGCACTCATCCATCACCTTCCTTCCTTTAGGCCTAAAATTTCATTTCACAACTGAAAACTTGATCTCAATTCTTGATTGAAACTAAGCTCTCCTTATAAACAACAACTTCTAATCTATCTCGCTTGCCATAAACTCCAAGATTTCTAATCATTTTTGTACCATGATCATACAAAACCAGCTCCCTACAACTATTCTCCAAAATCATTTCCCCATTCTTCCAAAACCCTTATGGCCTCTCAACTCCTGAAAGTGGTCCAATTCTTAGTAATCTTGCCCAGCATTCATTCTCATCAAACCCCTTAATCACTCATATATCAAACACTTTGTTAACTTGTTTGATAGCATAAACAACAAGGGCAATGAAATCGTTAAACGGGAGAATAGCCCTTGTTACTCTATTTTCTCCCTCCAGATCACCCATATCTAATGGCAATGGTGTTGTTTGAAATTCTTCATTTTTCATATCAAATGAAAGAATTATTTCTCTGTCATCACCCTGTGCCCACCAGCAAAAAAATTCATTCCTAAAATTCATGCTCCAAACATTTCGATACATTATATTAGCAGGTACACTTGCATCATATTTTCGCCAACTATCCTTTTTTAAGGTATATATCTCAACTTGATAAACATTTCCAACTTCTTTAGAGCAACAAAACAAAATTTGTATTACCATGTAATCATTTGAATTCGAGTCGAATCCAAATCCAATATCGCCACCAAGTACTAATTTCCCATATGGGGGATTTAGGGAGTCTCTTGAATTCTCTGATGGCAGGGTTCCATAACGCGATATTATCAGGAAAACCGTATAGGCATACAAGGCCATTGCAGGGGCCTAAAAGTCGAATGTGACCAAATGTTTCATTAAGAAATGGGGGTGGATTTTGATCAACAAATGTGTCGAGTTTGTCATTTGTGAACAATGAGATAACTCGATTATTTGTTTCATTGTCGCGTCTGCTAATGAGGAGATTAGCATTGTCTTTGTTCTTGGAGGAATTGGTTAAGTGTTTGGAGATGAAATGAGGCTTTTTGACAACATTGTGCCATGTTCTGCAGACAAGTTTGAACCTCGTAAGAGATTTTACAGGCAGCCTTGACAAAATCTCGATTACTAAATCTTCTGGTAGATTCATTGCTTAATATTTCTCACCTTCTGGTTTTGGTGTTTGCTCGGAGGAATTTTTGCACCAGAAGCAAAATTTTAAAAAGGGGAAAGAAAAGAAAATATGAACCTAGAGGAGGAAAAGAAAAGGGTAGAGAACCACAGGAAAAACTTGAGGCTAAATTGGCACAATAAAACAAGAAGTTGAGGCTAACCGTGAACAAGTCCCTTTTTTCGTACAAATTCTCTTATCCATTTGATAATTTTGGTCTACATTCAACATTAAAATTGATGTAGGTAGATTTCTTGATGGGTATTATTAGACTGTTTACATTATACTAATACGTGAGGTGTAAGATTTTAGAAGTTATAAAGCAAATTAATGGAACTTACTTATTTACCAAATACTTTGTAATTTTTCCACAAACAATTTAGCACTTAATTTGTGGTTAATGTGCAATGTTTGATATATATAGTACATCAACAATAGCACCTCTCTGTCGAGGAAGAGGAAGAAGAGTACCTAATAAGGCTGCTCTTTCAAGTAATTACTGCCAAAGATCAGCAAGTAGAAGACTTTATATACTTTTATACAAGTTCATACAAAACTTAGTTTAACCTTTGACATTTTGAGATTGATATATTTTCTCAAACATCGCACTCGGCTAATTATTTATTTATTTTTTTACTCTTTTTTTTTCAGTTCTTTCATGTAATGGGCTCTGCAAAAATTCAGATTTTAGACCAGGAGAATATTCACACATAATGAAGCATAGTGATTAGTGTCCCAGTGAGATGTATGTATGTGCCAAAATATGGACCATATATTAACTCAGAGTGGCATTAAAAAGCAAATCGGGTATTAGAGAAAGGGTCACCAAACCAAAAGAGAGCCAACAGACGCAAAAAATAATATGGATTCTGAAATTCGTAGATATAGGATGCATATTGACAAGTATAAATTCTAGATAGACCCCACAGCCTCTGGCGCATGCTAATTGAATCTCTTTTTCTCAGTCACATAGACACTAAGTTAGGTACTGTTTGTTTACATCTGATTGCCTCTTAATGGACTGTCTCTTATTCGCTAAGAGGCATGATGCTGTTTGTTTTGTTTTTTGTTACCTCTGAATGTCTCTTAATCGGTAAGACAGAAAATGAAATCTTAATAATTAAGAGGTATCTCTTAATGAAATTTTTTTGATATTTTTTTTTTATATAAATATATTCAACAATATTATGCACTCATTTTTATTAAATTGAATATTTAAAATTATTAAATAAAATTTTACCCTTTAAAATGGTAAAATAGTGTCATTAAGAGACAACTTACTTTTTTGTTATCAAACAATTTTTTAGATTCAGACCTCATAACCATTCAGATGATCTAATTTATTAAGACATCATAATCATTCAGATCTTAATTCCCAAATTTATCAAACACAACCTTAAAATCCTAGGGCACTAGCTGCCGGCATAAAGGAATAAGAGATATATGCACATATTTCTTCTCACACTTTTGGTAATGAAACAGCAAGCAGAGACACTAACAAAAAATAACAGCCAACCGTTGTTTGCTTATGAGATCAATCCAACTGTAAAAACTATGGTAAATAAATTGTCCTCAAACAAATCAATCTATCTGAAAAAACAAACAAATAGGACAACATTCCAACCGGAAAATCAGCAAAAACAACATAATCCATTAGTCTTAATCTTTTGTCTTCTTATTTGCCTGGAATTTTGCCATTTTCTCAATTTATAAGCCAAATACAAGATTGTGCAGAATTATAGCTAGAAGCCTGCTATTGTATATATATATATATATATATATATATATATATATATAAGGCAGCTCTCTCTCTCTATATATTTAGCTCCTAGGATCTAGAAGTATACAAGACAGCTCTCGTAGTTACTAAACAGGGCAATCTCACGAAAACATATAGACAAATTAAGATGGAAAACCAAGGAACACAAAAACGCCGGCCTCATGTGGTGCTTGTGCCTGGTCCATTCCAAGGACACCTCAGTCCGATGCTCGAGTTAGGAACCGTTCTTCATTCCAAGGGATTCGCCATCATAATTGCTCATACTGTTTTCAACTCTCCGAATCCTTGTAACCACCCTGAGTTCACCTTCCTACCCATACAAGACAACCTATCTGATGCCAATTCAGCCCCAGGAAATCTTATAGATCTAATAAAGACTATTAACAAGAACTGTGAAGCACCGCTGAGGAGAAGCTTGGCTCATATAATGAATCAACATGAGCCAGAGGATCAAGTTTTATCTATCATTTATGATATGATCATGTACTTTTCTGCTGCAGTGGCTAATCATTTGAAGATTCCATGCATGATTTTACGTACTAGTGGTGCTTCTGCTGCTGTAGCTTATGATTCCCTTCCTCGGCTTCATGCACAAGGTTACCTTCCTCTGCAAGGTATGTCTTCTAACAAAAATTTGAAAATGATTATTTTTATAGTTACCTAATGCAATAGAAAGTACTTATGGCTAAGTAATCTAAGTTTCTTCAGACTAGTTTCATCTCCTGCATTAAACATCAGTCCACAAGACTTGCGTTAACTTCTGATTTAATGGAGTCTTTCTTTGAACATCCATTATACCAAGACTCTTTTTTGATCAACATTATACCAAGACTCTAAATGATTGTTTTGCAGTTATATGCATTAAACCCTAACACTAACAAGATTTATGATAGATTCTTAATCTTTTGAAGGAAAATAAGAAAACAACTTTTGTTTTATGATTATTTGCATCACCTCTTCTATGGTTTCACTTTCCAGGAATTCAAAGATTTGTTGCTAATTGTTTCTGTGTTCAAAGGACTTACCATCTATAGTGTTTTGCCATCTTGTCCAACATTTAAATGATTCTATAGTTCTGACATACTATGATTCAGTATGGCTTCAAGCATGACTTACAGTACATCAAATTCATAATATTTCCCTTAATTGACATATCACCTGCAACACCCATTGTAGTATAATGATAATGGTGCTTGAAACTTGAAAGAGGTGCTAATTCGTATATATTACACATGCAAGATTCGAAGTTGCAGGATCTAGTTCCCGGGCTTCATCCCCTCAGATTTAAGGATGTATCAACTTGTGATATGGGAAACATAGAAGAAGTACTAGAAATTTCGGAGATTACAAGCGATACAAGAACTTCCTCAGCCATGATCTGGAACACGGTCAATCATCTTGAGGAAAAAACATTGGTACAGTACCAACAAAACTATCCTATTATCTTTTTTTCAGTAGGTCCTATATATAAAATGGCTCCAACATCGTCTACCAGCTTATTCGAAGCAGACAATAATTGTATTACATGGCTTGACAAGCAAACTACTCATTCAGTCATTTATGTAAGCATTGGGAGCTTAGCAATCATGGAAGAAAAAGAGCTATCTGAAATAGCTTGGGGCTTGGCCAATAGTGGCCAACCATTCTTGTGGGTAATTAGGCCGGGCTCAGTTTGTGACTCAGAATGGATTGAGTTGTTGCCAGAAGAATTTAAAGAAACTGTTGGAGAAAGAGGGTGCATTGTAAAATGGGCTCCCCAAAGGGAGGTTCTGGGCCATGATGCAGTGGGAGGGTTTTGGAGCCATTGTGGTTGGAATTCGACTTTGGAAAGTATTAGTGAAGGGGTTCCAATGATATGCAGGCCTTTTTTCGCAGACCAAAGCATTAATGCTAGATATTTGAGTGAGGTTTGGAAGGTAGGCCTGCCATTGGAGCATGAGTTGGAGAGAGGGGCGATCACGAGTACTATAAGGAGACTCATGGTGGACAAGGAAGGAGGGGAAATAAGGCGGAACGCAACTGATATGAAGGAAAAGATCACGCTAAGTGTGAGTAAAGGGGGTTCTTCATATAACTCACTGAATGATTTAACGGAGCTTATTTTGTCATCCCAATTGCCTAACTGACTTGATCATCACCAACATTCAAAGTTTCTGATAAAGATTTGAAGCTTTTGGCCCCTATTAATATTGCATTTTTCATATGGTGAAGGCTTATGCAAAAAATTTGTAATATTTTAGATTTTCTTTGGTAAATTTTATTTTCAACAAACATAATGTAAGCAGAGCAAAATGCAAAATGTCAGTTATTTGGTGATGGACAAAAATTCATGCTTGAACTTTATAATTATAATTTTTGTATTGAAAGGTGGTTGTTTTTTCACCATTAGAGTAATTAAGGTGTGTTTCACATTAAATTATTTGTGTCCGGTGCTTATGAGCGAACTTCAATATAATCTAATCTAATCAGTGAAGTGAATTTTTCATAGATCATAGATTGTGATGTTCATTTGCAGTTATTTGACTTGCAGAAATACTTGTTAAAATTGCCTCATTGCTATATACATCACATAGTAATGATACCATTAGCAATACTTCATACATAGTACTGACTACTTATACTATACATCCGTAGATAGCCTATCCGATAGAGGGAGAGTATTTTAAATAGTTATATTTATACATATGAGGTCCCTTCAATAGCTCCAAACATGTCTCTCTAACAGGTCAAGTTTGAATATGCAATACAAAAATTAGTCCATCAGATGAACATGCAATACAAAACCTTGAGTAGCCTTGCCAATTAATATTTGATATTGGACTGATGAAGCTACAGGCATCAAAACCTTTTTTGTGCTTACGTCCCACATCGATTATTAGTTGAAGCAGATGTCAGAAACTGCAGTTTAAAAATATGCAATTGGCGGATGTAAAAATTATCTTTGCGCTTGGGGCAATGACGTAGCTAATGAGGTACTAACCGAGGCGCGTCAATTGCTGGTTGAAAACTATTTCCAAACCCCCTCTTTGGTTTTGGTGAATGCCTTGGCCATCGAGAACTTTTGGAAGGGCCTCCCTCTAAAAAAGGGTAAAGGTCCTACAATTCTTAGTTTCTGATGTTTGGTTTCTCTTTATTCTTGTGTTTTGTATCATCATATAAAACAATATGGAGCGTAAATGAATGCCTCCAGAGTAATTTACTTTAGGGGCGAAAACTCGGTTTCCAAAAAGTAGTCTTGTTCTATACCTAAGCAGGGAGTGCTTTCCTTGCATGCGCTCAAGGGCAAAACCAGGTCCCATATCGAAAGAAATAGAAACAAAGTTTTAGTTCTTAGGAACCTTTGATAGCACTCAATAGCAAGACCTTGCTTGAACAGGATCTGCTCTATAGGCTCGTTTTTTTGCAGGACCAGAGCGTGATCAACAGCCCAGTGGTTCTTCGACCATCCGAGCAGTGGAGGATCGTCATCTGTCGGCTCTTAGCTGCCTGTGCTGGTCCTGCAGTTGTCTGACAGACTCAAAATCTCTCTTTCTGGGCAGATTTTTTGCAAATTGAGAAAACAGATACTAGAAATATTACTTGGCAATTCATAAACTTCATACTCCATACAGAAACATCAAAATTGTTTAATATGTAGCAAATCTGAGCATTGGAGCTACCTTTCTTAAAATTCATCAAACCCCGGCTTAATATTCATAAAAGAAATAAAGCTAATATGCTTTAAGGTCTAATTTCTAGCTAGTCGTAGTATTGAATAATATGGCCCTTCAAGTAGCACAAATTATTTACGTACAACTCATGATACTGTCTGTGTATATAGGGACCAAATTATTAGAAATGTAGGAAAGGAAAAGGGTAGTGAAGATTTAGTGAAAAGAAGCCTAGAAATGATCCATGATTATTACTTTATTTTAAAGGTCGGAAGTAATTATGAGATACTTTTCTTGTCACCATCTAATCTAAATCTTGGTTGGACCGTAACGAAACCTAGTTGGGGTATTATTACTTTTCTCTCTGTTTTCTCCACATTGAAAGAAATAAAGAAAAACTTGCGTTTGGATTGAAGAAATGAAATGGGGAATTGAATTATTAATTCCATCGATTCATTCCATTCTCGTTGGAATGAGTTATTCCATACTCTTCCTCCCCAAAGAATAAAATTCATAAATTTAGGGAGATTAAGAACCATTCCAATCGCAACCAAACACAATTTTTTTTATTTTAGAGGAATGAGTCATTCCATTCCCACATTCATTATCTCAATTCAAACGCAGCATAAGTATTTAAACAACTATGCAGGTTTATCATTTCATGATCTTTACTTGAACAGGAACCATGACTGCAGGACTAGAGCGTGGTTTATAGCACTGTGGTCCTTCTACTATATTTGAGCCGTAGCGGATCTAAATCCCTCTATTTTTTGGCAAATTTTAATTGTGGACAGAAGCAGCACCACCACCCGGTTAAAGAAACTACTTGTATCTTCTGATCATACCATATTTTTCTTTGCTGACAGGCTATTGCAGAACAATAATCTAAATAAAGTGTTGTATATTAAGCTTCTGCCCCGAGCTAAGTCTAAGTTGGTTTGCTCTGCCAAAATTGGGTACCATTTGAAATGTTGAAATTGTTCCTTTTATGAGAATTCTCAAAGCTGTTAAGGTTATGGAACAAATGTCAATTGAAAATTTGAAATCATGACTAACAAATAAACAACAAAGAAGTACAAGTGTCTAACAATATGTCTAGGGCCATGGTTAGGATGACATGATAACAGAATATCAAAAACTAAATTTGAAGATAGTGTCATTTTACACTAATATAAAATATGGAACTCCTTTTTGGAACAATTTTTTTTAGCAAATGAGACTCTTAAAATGGAACATAAGGACTACTTCACTAAAACTCAAACATAGCTATTCTGTATTGTAGATTCCATGTTGCAGGAGCTTGAACCCCTGAGGTTTAAGGATATACCAAGTGCTGATATGAGAACTTTACAAGATGTAATACAACTCACACAGACAATAATATCCAACACAAGAACTGCTTCAGCAATTATCTGGAATTCTGTCCACCATCTTGAACAAACCCAATATCAACGACAATTCTTCTCCATAGGCCCTTTAGAAACAATTGAAGGAAAAGGGTGCATTGTAAAATGGGCACCTCAAAGGGAAGTTTTGGAACATGTTGCTGTGGGGTTCCAATTTGTTTTGGTGATCAAAAGGTATTTGAGTCATGTGTGGAGGGTGGGGATTGAATTGGAGCGGAAGAGGAAATGAGACAGACAGCAATGGATTTGAAGGAAAAGATGAAGCTAAGTGTAGTGTGAGCAAAGGAAAGGTTTGAATGATTTAGCATAGTTGATCTCGTCATTTTAATGTCAAAAGATTTATGGGATTACAATATTTGAAGGCCAATATTATTATTTCAAGGAATTTTAAGTGTTACATAATAAATATTTAAATAACAATGTTTCGAATTATACATATGTTGGCTCTTCCAAATTTTTTTTTCCTTTGCACAAAAACATTGCCCTTCTCTTCCAAATTAATAATGAGCCCAATAGCTAGAGCTTTTAAAATTATTTATAGTATTTATTCTTATATAATTTATTTATCATTTTAGTTTTCATATTTTTATTTTTACGGTAAGGATTCATTTTCAGCTACCTACACAAACATATTAAGCTGATTATATGTTTTGAAAATTATGGACATAATTTTTTGTTTAACAATCGTGATTTTATAAATATTTTTTTAATTTGAAAATTGAAAGAGTAAAATAGAATTTGTTATGGGGTTTTTAATGGAAAAAGTCAAGAAGACGTCAGTGTTGCTTTGAAAACAGGGGAGGGGAGGGGAGGAGAGGGGAGGGGAAGGGGGGCCAGTGGGGGGACATGAAAGTAAATAAATTTTATTATAGCAAGAGTCCCCATGTCCTGATTTCTCCATCTGTCAACATCATACATACATGTCATGAGATTATATATCACGCTAGATACCAAAAATTGAACAAAATCTCTTCTCTTGTAGGGAGTATAATTTAATACAAAATTAAATGATTATTATAGTAGTAGTAGTAGTAGTAGTAGTATTACTACTCTACTCCATAAGAATTAGACATTTAACATAAAGACAAATCAACCATCTAAATCTAAGGACATAGCCCTTGGTTAGACTCCTTAACCTCACCAATAAATCCGACGTAGCTCTACTATAATATATTCTAGAGTGGGGACCCAACTTAATATTCAATCACTACCGCTCTGCACTTTTGTTTTAAATTTTAGGCCTAAATATAAATTACTACCTCCATTCCATAATAACTATCGTTTTAGAAGGAAATTTTTTTCTCAATTTATTTGTCGTTTACAACTTTCTAGGAAAATAAATTATTTATTTTCCTATATCACCCCTACCTTCTCTCATTGTCCCAAGAAATTTTTTCCTTGTATTAATGGTTTTCAACTTCCCATAAAGGGATAGTGATGAAATTTCACACCAATTTTAATTAATAAATGATAACACTAAATGACTTTCTTAATTCATGTGCATCAAGCTAAAACGACAGTTATTATAAGATGGAGGGAGTAATATCATTAAATTTTTTTAAAAAAATTTATTTTGGATATTATTTTTTCAATTAAAGATTAAATTTTTAATTTTTTCTGATTACGTCAATTGATAATAACACATCAAAAAATTGATGACATGACAGTGACACATGACGTAACTAAAAAAATACTTATGTGTAATATTGAATCTCATTTTAACGGAAGTGGTTAGTATGAATTCTATTTTAACATTTATTTTTTTAATTTTTTATACCAAAAATGGTATGTAAGACCCCAAATTATTAATAAATGAAATTTAAATTCCCTCTATTTATTATTTTGAAATAGTAAGTGTTAAATTGATTAATGAGGTTAGTTATGGGTAAAATGCGTAAATATTTTAAATAAGCAAGTGGTTATAAAATATTCATTGTTGTCGGGGAATATTCGTTTGGTCGTGGAATATTCTTCCTGTCGGGGAATATTCGTACGACGGCGCAGTCTTTTGTGGGCCCCATAACGGAAAGCGATTGGATGAAGAAAACGACAAGTATATGTTTTTTATTAATAACGGCGTAGTTGTTATCGTTAATACTGTTGGAATACCCGGTGGTTAAAACACAGTAATACGCGTTGTTACACAGTAGCACACTGTATTGCACCAATTATTGATTCTTACGTAAGAAGGCACTACTCAATAATGGTTACAGTAATTACTGTTCAATATTTTATTTTATTGATTCAATAATTGCTGCGTTGATATTTTATATTACTGTTGTTTCAATAATTGTCACTACATAGTATTTCCCATTATCAGATCAATAATTCATATTATTTGAATAATATTATTAGATAACATTATTGGCAATGTCTAGAAAGTTCTGTCTAAGGAGAGGTTTGGTCATCTAATTGCGCGCCAGTAAGGAGAAATCCTTATTGGAAAGCCCCCTCTTTCCTGGGAACGGCCTGGTTGTCATAAATGTGATTCTGTAATATTATTTGTAAATAATTAATTATTGATTCATATGATAAGGAAATATTTATTTTTGTGGATATAAATGAGGGATATATTTTTGTGGTTAAAAATGAAGGAGTTAATGTTGAGGTTTTTATCAGTATTTTTGTCGGAATGGAGGTATTAAAAATCAGGGTTTTTGAGATATTTTGCGGGAGTTATAATTTTTAATCCGACCGTTGGATCGTGGTAATTTTTGGATATGTTATACATATATAAGTTGAGTATATGTCCACAAATTTTGAACCGTTAAAAATGAACGTATGATTTATTATGAATTTTACGAGATGACTGGTTCAGAAATTGTTGAATTTTCGGAGTTAATCATTTTGGTAGAAAATTCTAGAATTGGTGGGCCCCACTCTTGGTTGGTGAAGAAATGTGCTGAGATTTTTATTCAAATGTGGTGGGTGGGAATAGTAGCAGGTAAAGCCATCAGGTTGCAGGTTAAGTCTGCTTCGGCGTGCTAACATTTTCCTATAAATAGAGGGCTAAGTTAGAATTGAAAATCACACCAGAAACAAGTTTTCTCTCTTTCTCTCTCTAGATTATTGAGTGTATTTTGTGAGTATTTAGATACTTTGAGAGTTTCTATTCATCAGAGCAAGTGTCTTTCAGCCTTATACCGGTATTCCGACCAGAAGTACTGTCTGTACGAGGTAAGGGATGTTATTTTATTCAAAAATGATATTATTTTTTCAATATCATTATGCCGAAATATTGGTTGGAAATTTTTATCAAATTTGGAACTTTTCACGTCGGGGTTACTATTCATGAGTTACTATTCACGAGTTACTATTCACGAGTTACTATTCACCGAAAAATAAAATTTTCTTCTTTTCGTCCAAAATATCTATTCTGGGTACTAGCTTTGATTGTATCCATGTTTTGATCATTCTTGAATTCTACTTCACTATGAATAATTATAAGGTATTTTTGGACATGAATAAATCGAAATACGAATCCTTAATATTTGTTATTTTGTTTCACTGGATTCGTTTTCTTTAATATATTTTTCATCATCCTCAGTCCTAAATGATGATATTACTGAATATCTTTGGCCGTAGTGCAAAGATGAATGATTAACTGATGAATATCTTTGGCCCGTAGTGCAAAGATGAACAGGTGTTGAGATGAACATGACCGACTGGTGATACAAATGAATATCTTTGGCCTGTAGTGCAAAGATGAATATTTGATTAAAGATGGTTATTGATTGTTGTTACAGGGATAAAATATTGATGATGGACTTTTAAATCTTAGAAGATAGTAGAACTCATTCTCTACTTGACTCTTCTAATGGTTTGCTGTTTCCGCTGCAGTTATTGATTTAAAACTTGTTGTCTATTGTATTCTATTAGATTTTTCCCTGTTGAAGACTAACGATAATTTGTTCTGTATTATCTTAGTCATAATGTTCTTTACTGGGCTAGTTGAGCTCATCCTTTTCCTTTTTGTTCCATTTTTCTCAGGAGGCGAGAATGTAGCGAGTACTAGTCGGGGTATGGAATGATGGTTCTAGAAGTTACTTTAGTAGTCCTCACTATTTTTGTGAAATAATGTATCAATAATTGTAATGAGGGCTTATTTGAGTGTGGATATTGTCTAAATGACAATATTTGTATTTAAACTCACAGTTCTTGTGTTGTAATAATAAAGATGTAGTTGTTTCTGTACCATGTATTTTGGCGACTCAGAATGGGTGTTGTATACCTATTTTGGGGGCGTCACAGTTGGTATCAGAGCTTAGGGATATGATCTCTGGCGGAGATCGGGGAATAGAACTAGGAGGGGAGAGACGAATCCTTCGCTAGTGTGTCCTACCTAAGCTTATTTATTGGTCAGTCATAATATAGGGGTATTATGTGATTTGTTAATTTATTTAATTAACCCTTGTTTTATGGCAGTATTTGAGAATGTCGACTGAGAATGTTAATAGTGGAGTAAATGAGACCGTGGAGACACCGGTGCTTACCAACGAGGAGAACGTGCAACAGGCTGGCAATGTTCCTCCTGTGAACAACACCAATGAGCAGATGATGAACGATGGAATGTTTAGAAGTTTTTTGCAATTCATGCAAAACCAGACAAGGGAGACTCGTGTTCAAAATACAGGAGGAAATGATAGCAATTCACGGTTTGTCACAGCCAAACAGTTCAAAGAATTGGGACCACCAGAATTTAAGGGAAAGCCGGATCCGATCATGGCGGAAACGTGGGTCAAGCAAATTACCAAGATATTCGATGTCTTGGGATGCACGGAGGAACAGAAGGTTCCATTCGCCACCTTTATGTTTCGTGGCGAGGCAGATTACTGGTGGGAGTCTGTGAAGCGTACCCATCCAACCGCACTCAGCATGTCTTGGGAGACATTTCAAAAACTGTTCAATGACAAGTACTTTCCTGAAAGTATTCGTCATATGAAGGAGGTAGAGTTTATTAGACTAGAGCAGAATAATATGACGGTATCTCAGTACGAGGCAAAGTTTGCAGAGTTGTCCAGGTTTGCACCTCATTTGGTGGAGAATGAGGAACGTATGACGAGGATGTTTCTGAGAGGTTTGAAACCCGGCATACGTCAATATCTCATTTCTCATAAATTTTCTCTCTATTCAGATGTTATCAACAGGGCTCAATTATTAGAGCGAGATAACGAGTACGGTCAACTGAGGGATCACAACCAGGATCATATCGGTGACAGTAGTCATCAGAACAATGATAACCAGCGGAGAAAGAAAAATACAGACAAGAACGGCAACCACTCTGGTGGTAATCGTGGCTATGAAAATAGAAGAAGCGAGTCGGGAGGAGATTTTAAAAAGAGGAGATTCAACAATGACAATACGAAGACGTCAGCACCAACAGCAATTGGTTCCAAGGGAGGAGAACGACCACCGGTTATATGCTATAAGTGCGGAAAAGAAGGACATATCAGCCCAAACTGCCCACAACAGTTTAAGGTATGTTATAATTGTGGAAAGGAAGGACATATCGCTCGAGATTGCACTGTAGCAAAACCAAGTCCAGCGGGGATGGTGACTCAAAAAGCTGTCCCAGAAAAGATAAAGTTAACGGTTCCTGGAAGAGCGTTTGTCGTGACTGGTCAACATGCGAGGAACCCAAACGAGGTGATCACGAGTAAGCTAATCATAAATTCATGCGAAGTTTATACCTTATTAGATACCGGTTCTACCCATTCTTTTATCTCTCCTGCTTGTGCTCAACGTTTAAACTTGACTCCGGAGAAGTTAGACTTTGATTTATCTGTGGAGACTTCGTTAGGAGAAACTTTCATCACATCCACTGTTTATAAATCTTGTGTGATCCAAGTTGGTACCATCACCTTACCTGTTGACCTTATCTCTTTAAAGATACTTGCTTTTGATGTGATTTTAGGGATTGATTGGCTAACTACTCATCATGCCAAAATTGATTGTTTTCGTAAGGTTGTTAGTTTTCATATTCCTAACCAACCTGTTGTACGAATTCAAACAACTAAGCCATTAAAATCAATCACTGTTATATCAAGCCATAAAGCCATTCGTTTATTAAAAAACGGATGTCAAGCTTTCTTAGCCCATGTTATGGATTTGAATAAAGACACGTCAAATTTGAATAATATTCCTGTTGTTATTGACTTTCCTGACGTATTTCCTGAAGAACTTCCCAGTCTACCCCCGGAACGAGAAATTGAATTCTTTATTGATCTTGAACCTGGTACAAAGCCCATTTCTAAAACCCCATATCGAATGGCTCCTATTGAACTTCGGGAGTTAAAGGTCCAACTACAAGAGTTGTTGGACATCGGTTTCATTCGTCCTAGTACATCTCCTTGGGGTGCTCCTGTTTTATTTGTAAAGAAAAAAGACGGGAGTATGCGACTTTGTATTGATTACCGGGAATTAAACCATGTCACTATTAAGAATAGGTATCCGCTACCTCGTATTGATGACCTGTTTGACTAGTTACAAGGAGCACAGTTCTTTTCAAAGATCGATCTTCGTTCTGGATATCATCAGCTGAAGGTTAAAACTGAGGATATTCTAAAGACTGCCTTCAGAACTCGGTACGGGCATTATGAGTTCCTAGTTATGTCTTTTGGATTGACTAATGCTCCTGCGGCTTTCATGGATATGATGAACCGAGTATTTAAGGATTATTTGGATCAGTTCGTTGTTGTCTTTATTGATGACATCCTCATATATTCCAAAAGCCGTGAAGATCATGAGCATCATTTGAAGCTGGTACTCCAAAGGCTGCGTGAAAATAAGTTATATGCCAAGTTGAAGAAATGCGAGTTCTGGCTTGAGGAAGTAGCTTTCCTAGGGCACGTGGTGTCAAAACATGGAGTATCTGTTGACCCGGCGAAGATTGAAGCAATACAAAGTTGGGAGCAACCAAAGACGGTGACCGAAGTACGTAGCTTTCTAGGCTTAGCTGGTTATTATCGAAGATTCGTGGAAGGGTTTTCTCGAATCGCTACCCCGTTAACTCAGCTGACTCGGAAAGATATCAAATTCGTATGGAGCGAGGAATACGAGAAGAGTTTTCAAGAGCTTAAGAGGAGACTCATTTCGGCACCTGTTCTGACAATACCATCTGGTTCGGATGGATTTGTTATCTACAGTGATGCTTCAGGCAAAGTGTAAGACCCCAACTTATTAATGAATAAAATCAAATTTTCTCTAAATATTATTGTGAATAATAAGGGGTTAATTTGATATAATACTTTGGTTATGGGTGAAATGTGCAAATTTTGCAAAATAAGCAAGTGGTTATAAAATATTTATTTTTGGTCGGTGAATATTCGGTTGGTCGTGGAATATTCTTGCTGTCGGGGAATATTCGTACGACGACGCAGCCTTGTGTGGGCCCCATAACGGAAAGCGATTGGATGAAGAAAACGACAAGTATAAGTTGTTTATAAATAACGGCGTAGTTGTTACCGTTAATACTGTTGGAATACCCGGTGGTTAAAATACAGTAGCACACGGTATTGCACCAATTATTGATTCTTACGTAAGAAGGCACTACTCAATAATTGTTACAGTAGTTATTATTCAATATTTTATTTTATTGATTCAATAATTGCTGCGTTGATATTTTATATTATTGTTGTTTCAATAATTGTTGTTGCACAGTATTTTCATTTATCAGATCAATAATTCATATTATTTGAATAATATTATTAGATAACATTATTGGCAATGTCTAGAAAGTTCTGTCTAAGGAGAGGTTTGGTCATCTAATTGCGCGCCAGTAAGGAGAAATCCTTATTGGAAAGCCCCCTCTTTCCTGGGAACGGCCTGGTTGTCATAAATGTGATTCTGTAATATTATTTGTGAATAATTAATTATTGATTCATATGATAAGAAAATATTTATTTTATGTGGATATAAATGAGGAATATATTTTTGTGGTTAAAAATGAAGGAGTTAATGTTGAGATTTTTATCCGTATTTTTGTCAGAATGGAGGTATTAAAAATCAGGGTTTTTGAGATATTTTGCGGGGCTTATAATTTTTAATCCGACCGTTGGATCGTGGTAATTTTTGGATATGTAATACATATATAAGTTGAGTATATGTCCACAAATTTTGAACCGTTAAAAATGAACGTATGATTTATTACGAATTTTACATGATGACTGGTTCAGAAATTGTTGAATTTTCGGAGTTTATCATTTTGGTGGAAAATTCTAGAATTGGTGGGCCCCACTTGTGGTTGGTGAAGAAATGTGCTGAATTATATTTCAAATGTGGTAGGTGGGAATAGTAGCAGGTAAAGCCATCAGGTTGCAGGTCAAACCTACCAAAATTTTCCTATAAATAGAGGGCTAAGTTAGAATTGAAAATCACACCAGAAACAAGTTTTCTCTCTTTCTCTCTCTAGATTATTGAGTGTATTTTGTGAGTATTTAGATACTTTGAGAGTTTCTATTCATCAGAGCAAGTTTCTTTCAGCCTTATACCGGTATTCCGACCAGAAGTACTGATATTTTGAGGTAAGGGATATTATTTTCTTCTTAATGATATTATTTTCTTCAATATCATTATGCTGAAATATTGATATGAGTTTTTATCAAATTTGGAACTTTTTGTGTCGGGGGTTACTATTCACGTATACGGCACTATTCACGTATACGACACTATTCACGAATACGGCACTATTCACCGAAAAATAAAATTTTTCCTTTTTGTCCAAGATGTCTATTATGGTTACTATCTTTGATTGTATCCATGTTTTGATCTTTATTTTTGAATTCTGCTTCACAATTGATTATTATGAAGTATTATTGATCTTGGATAAACTGTTATACGAATCCCTACTATTTGTCCTTCTGTCTCATTGGATTCGTTCTCTTTAAGATATTTTTCATCATCCTCAGTCCTAAATGATGATATTACTGAATATCTTTGGCCTGTAGTGCAAAGATGTATAATTACTTGATGAATATCTTTGGCCTGTAGTGCAAAGATGAACAGGTGTTGAGATGAACATGACCGACTGATGATACAAATGAATATCTTTGGCCTGTAGTGCAAAGATGAATATTTGGTTAAAGATGATTATTAATTGATGTTACAGGGATAAAATATTGATGATGGACTTTTAAATCTTAGAAGATAGTAGAATTCTTTCTCTACTTGACTCTTCTAATGGTTTGCTGTTTCCGCTGCAGTTGTTGATCTAAAACTTGTTGTCGATTATATTTTATCAGATTTTTCCCTGTTGAAGACTAACGATAATTTGTTGTATATTATCTTAGTCATAATATTCTTTACTGGGCTAGTTGAGCTCACCCTTTTCCTTTTTGTTCCATTTTTCTTCTCAGGAGGTGAGAACATAGCAGGATCTAGTCGGGGTATGAAGTGATGGTTCTAGAAAGATGTATTAGCAGTCCTCACTATTTCTGTAAAATAGTGTTTAAATAATTGTAATGAGGATTTATTTGAGTGTGGATATTGTCTAGAAGACAATATTTGTATTTAAACTCACAGTATGTGTTGTCGTATTTTGCACGACAATTGTATTATTGAAGTTGTAGTTTGCTTTCTGTACCATGTATTTGGCGACTCAGAATGGGTGTTGTATACCTATTCTGGGGGCGTCACAGTTGGTATCAGAGCTTAGGGATATGATCCCTGGCTGAGATGTGAGACAAGAACTAGGAGGGGAGAGACGGGGAATTCCTTCGCTAGTATGACCTGACTAAGTTTATTTGGTGTTTATTTGGTCGGTCAGAGTATAGGGATAATATATGACATGACTATTAACCCTTGTTTTATGGCAGTATTTAAGAATGGCAGCTGAGAACGTTAATAATGGAGTAAATCAGACCGTGGAGACACCTTTGATCACTACCCAAGGGAACGTGCAACAGGAAGGCAATATTCCTCCTGTAAACAACGTTACCGAGCAAACGATGAATGATGGAATGTTTAGGAGCTTTTTGCAGTTCATGCAAAATCAGACGAGGGAGACTCGTGTGCAGAATACGGGTGGAAATGATAACAACGCGCGGTTTGTCACAGCTAAGCAGTTCAAAGAATTGGGACCACCAGAATTTAAGGGAAAGCCGGATCCGATCATGGCGGAAACGTGGGTCAAGCAAATTACCAAGATATTTGATGTCTTGGGATGCACGGAGGAACAGAAGGTTCCATTCGCCACATTTATGTTCCGCGGTGAGGCAGACTACTGGTGGGAGTCTGTGAAGCGTACCCAGCCTGACGCACTCAACATGTCCTGGGAAACATTTCAAAAACTGTTCAATGACAAGTACTTTCCTGAAAGTATTCGTCATATGAAGGAGGTAGAGTTTATTAGACTGGAACAAAACAACATGACGGTGTCCCAGTACGAGGCGAAGTTTGCAGAGTTATCCAGGTTTGCACCTCATTTGGTCGAAAATGAGGAACGAATGACAAGGATGTTTCTGAGAGGTCTAAAACCCGAGATTCGGCAATATCTTATCTCTCATAAATTTTCTTTATATTCAGATGTTGTAAACAGGGCTCAATTATTAGAGCGAGATAATGAGTATGTGCAACCGAGGGACCACAACCAGGGTCATACCGGTGGCGGCAGTCATCGAAACAATGAAAACCAGCAGGGAGGAAAACATTCGGACAAAAGCGGTAACCACTCTGGTGGTAATCGTGGTCGTGATAATAGAAGGAGCGAGTCGGGAGGAGATTTCAAGAAGAGAAGGTACAACAATGATAACGTGAAGACGTCAGCACAAACATCAACTGTTTCTAGGGGAGGAGAACGACCACCGGTCGTATGTTACAAATGTGGGAAAGAGGGACATATCAGCCCAAACTGCCCACAACAATCCAAGGTATGTTATAACTGTGGAAAGGAAGGT
The DNA here is from genome assembly GCA_016801055.1 of Panax notoginseng. NCBI lineage: Eukaryota > Viridiplantae > Streptophyta > Magnoliopsida > Apiales > Araliaceae > Panax > Panax notoginseng. The sequence continues at coordinate 4,997,090 of CM029013.1, forward strand.
CATATAGCTCGAGAGTGTTCTGTAGCAAAACCAAGTTCAGCGGGGATGGTGACTCCAAAAGTTATCCCGGATAAGTCGAAATCAGCGGTTCCTGGAAGGGCGTTTGTCGTTACTGGCCAAAACGCGAGAAACTCGAACGAGGTGATCACGGGTAAGCTAATCTTGAATTCTTGCGAAGTTTATACTTTACTAGATACCGGTTCTACCCATTCTTTTATCTCTCCTGCTTGTGCTCAACGTTTAAACTTGACTCCGGAGAAATTGGACTTTAACTTATCTGTTGAAACTCCGTTGGGTGAAACCTTCGTTACATCTACAGTTTATAAATCTTGCATGATCCAAGTTGGCACTATCACATTACCTGTTGATCTTATCTCTTTAAAGATACTTGCTTTTGATGTGATTTTAGGAATTGATTGGTTAACCACTCATCATGCTAAAATTGATTGTTTTCGTAAGGTTGTTAGTTTTCATATTCCTAACCAACCTGTCATACGAATTCAAACTACTAAACCACTAAAATCAGTCACTGTCATATCAAGCCACAAAGCTATTCGTTTATTGAAAAACGGATGTCAAGCTTTCTTAGCCCATGTTATGGATTTGAACAAAGACAAGTCAGATTTGAATAATATTTCTATTGTTAGAGAATTTCCCGATGTATTTCCTGAAGAACTTCCCGGTCTACCCCCGGAACGAGAAATTGAATTCTTTATTGACCTTGAACCCGGTACAAAGCCCATTTCTAAAACCCCATATCGAATGGCTCCTATTGAACTTCAGGAGTTAAAAGTCCAACTACAGGAGTTGTTGGACATCGGTTTTATTCGTCCTAGTACGTCTCCTTGGGGTGCTCCTGTTTTATTCGTAAAGAAGAAAGACGGGAGTATGCGACTTTGTATTGACTATCGAGAATTGAACCATGTCACCATCAAGAATAGGTATCCGCTACCTCGCATTGATGACCTGTTTGACCAGTTGCAAGGAGCACAATTCTTTTCAAAGATCGATCTTCGTTCTGGATATCATCAGCTGAAGATTAAAACTGAGGATATTCCAAAGACTGCCTTCAGAACTCGGTACGGGCATTATGAATTCTTAGTAATGTCTTTTGGATTGACTAATGCTCCTGCTGCTTTCATGGATATGATGAATCGTATATTCAAAGAATATTTAGATCAGTTCGTTGTCGTCTTTATTGATGACATCCTCATCTATTCCAAAAGCCGTGAAGATCATGAGCACCATTTGAAGCTGGTATTGCAAAGGCTTCGTGAAAACAAGCTATATGCCAAACTGAAGAAATGCGAGTTCTGGCTTGAGGAAGTAGCATTCCTTGGGCACGTGGTGTCAAAACATGGAGTATCTGTCGACCCGGCGAAGATTGAAGCCATACAAAGTTGGGAGCAACCGAAGTCGGCAACTGAAGTACGTAGCTTTCTGGGCTTAGCTGGTTATTATCGGAGATTTGTGGAAGGATTTTCTCGAATCGCTACTCCGTTAACTCAGCTGACTCGGAAAGATACAAAATTCGTATGGAGTGAGGAATGCGAGAAGAGTTTCCAAGAACTCAAGAGGAGACTCATTTCGGCACCTGTTTTGACAATACCATCTGGTTCGGATGGATTTGTTATCTACAGCGATGCTTCAGGCAAAGGGTTAGGATGTGTTCTCATGCAACATGGGAAAGTCATAGCCTATGCCTCACGACAACTCAAAGAATATGAGAGGAATTATCCTACTCATGATTTGGAGTTGGCAGCAGTCGTTTTTGCGTTGAAGATCTGGAGACACTACCTGTATGGGGAGAAAGTGGAGATCTATACAGATCATAAAAGCCTCAAATATTTCTTCACCCAAAAGGAACTCAACATGCGGCAACGACGTTGGCTTGAGCTGTTGAAAGATTACGATCATACCATCCAATACCATCCTGGAAAAGCAAACGTTGTAAGACCCCAAATTTTATGAAATAAAAGTATTCAATTTTTCTTATAATTACTATTCAGTAAATGGTTAAATTGATAAAAGTTTAAAGTTATGAGTGAAATATGATTTTTTTTTCAAAATAAGCAAATGGTTATAAAATAATCATTGTTGTCGGGGAATATTCTTTCTGTCGGGGAATATTCGTACGACGGCGCAGCCATTTGTGGGCCCCATAACAGAATATTTGTCGGGTGAAGAAAACGACAAATTTGAGTTTTTACAAATAACGGCGTAGTTGTTACCGTTAACACTGTTGGAATACCCGGTGGTTAAAATACAGTAATACGCGTTATTGCACAGTAGCACACGGTATTGCATAGTATTTTTGAAATTATTGATTCTTACGTAAGAAGGCACTACTCAATAATTGTTACAGTAATTACTGTTCAATATTTTATTTTATTGATTCAATAATTGCTACGTTGAAATTTTGTATTATTGTTGTTCAATAATTGTTGCTGCACAGTATTTCCCATTATCAGATCAATAATTCATATTATTTGAATAGTATTATTAGATAACATTATTGGCAATGTCTAGAAAGTTCTGTCTAAGGAGAGGTTTGGTCATCTAATTGCGCGCCAGTAAGGAGAAATCCTTATTGGAAAGCCCCCTCTTTCCTGGGAACGGCCTGGTTGTCATAAATGTGATTCTGTAATATTATTTGTGAATAATTAATTATTGATTCATGTGATAAGAAAATATTTATTTTATGGGGATATAAATGAGGGATATATTTTTGTGGTTAAAAAAAATGAAGGAGTTAATGTTGAGATTTTTATCCGTATTTTTGTCGGAATGGAGGTATTAAAAATCAGGGTTTTTGAGATATTTTGCGGGGGTTATAATTTTTAATCCGACCGTTGGATCGTGGTAATTTTTGGATATGTTATACATATATAAGTTGAGTATATGCCCACAAATTTTGAACCGTTAAAAATGAACGTATGATTTATTATGAATTTTACGAGATGACTGGTTCAGAAATTGTTGAATTTTCGGAGTTTATCATTTTGGTAGAAAATTCTAGAATTGGTGGGTCCCACTTGTGGTTGGTGAAGAAATGTGCTAAATTATATTTCAAATGTGGTGGGTGGGAATAGTAGCAGGTAAAGCCATCAGGTTGCAGGTCAAACCTACCAAAATTTTCCTATAAATAGAGGGCTAAGTTAGAATTGAAAATCACACCAGAAACATAAGTTTTCTCTCTTTCTCTCTCTAGATTATTGAGTGTATTTTGTGAGTATTTAGATACTCTGTGAGTTTCTATTCATCAGTGCAAGTTTCCTTCAGCCTTATACCGATCAGAAGTACTGCTCTTTTGAGGTAAGGGATAGTAAGGGATAGTAAGGGATTTTAAGGGTTGTTATGTTTTTCAGTTTCGTAATTTTTCTGAACTTCAAAAATTCTGGAAAAATTTGAAATAATATTGATTGTGTCCAAAAATGGTGATTTTTGGATGTATAGATTGAGAGTTATGAATTTTATGAGAAAAGACTATTTTAAAAGTAACAGCTTATAATTCCTTGTGGTTAACTCCAAAATTGATGAAATTTTTATTGGGAGTACATGTATATGATAGAAGTATACTCTGTAAATTTCAGAATTTTTAGACAAAAGTACAATTTTTGATAAATGTTTAAATATTCGGCTATTTTGGCCATATGAAAAATAGTAAATGACTTTTAAAAATTCTGAGAAAAATATATGTTCACTATGGGACTATATTATGCTAAATCCCATAAAAGAAATATTTTTGGAACTGATTTGGTATTTTTTATGAAAATGGTCTAGTTATGAGTAAATGAATTAAATATGTTTTGTGAGGAAAGAAAATTGGAAAATAGGATTTTATGGCTTGAGAATCCTATATGAGGTATATGCAGATTTTTGATGAGGGTTTTGGCTATTGATGATGAAATCTTAAGAGTTGACATTTTATGATGATTAAATGCATTAATTAGTAAAGTGTAAACAATTTAAATAAATTGTTTATAAGCTTAAGAAATGTTATTCTTTCAATATCATTATACCGAAATATTGGTATAGATTTTATTGTGGAATTTCTACCTTTTTGAGTCGAGGTTACTATTCATGAGTTACTATTCACGACAAAATTGGTTTCTTTTTCTAACCAAATTATAGTTGATATATGAATATTGCTCTTGAAATTAAATCCATGTTTTGACCATATTATTTTTATAATCATATATAACATTTTTATAACCTTGATGTTGAAATTCTCTTTCGCTTGAGTGTAAAGATGGGTAAATTATTGGTATGATCATGACTATGGGTTCTCTTTGGCCAGTAGTGCAAAGTTGAATTGTTGACTGGTATGATCATGACCATTGAATTTATAATTGAATATCTTTAGCTTAAGTGCAAAGGTGAAATGATCAACATGGTTATAATTATTGTTTATATACATTCTTAAATGATTATATATTCTTTGAGGTATTAATATATTTGGCATGTGGTGCAAATATGAACTGTTGATGAATATCTTTGGCCTGTGGTGCAAAGATGAATTGTAGATGAATATCTTTGGCCTGTAGTGCAAAGATAACATGTTGTAGAATATCTTTGGCCTGTAGTGCAAAGATGAATTATTGATGAATATCTTTGGCATGTAGTGCGAAGATGAACTGTTGTTGAATATCTTTGGCCGTAGTGCAAAGATGGTTTATTGATGAATATCTTTGGCCGTAGTGCGAAGATGGATTTATTAGCATGATTATGAACAGGAACTGTGATTTGGTATAACCATGATCTTTGATGTTTCAGGTAAAGACAGGTGATGAAAATATTCTTCGTCCTGGGTGCGAAGAAAAATTTAGAGTCACAATTATGATTATGAGTTATTCATATGATTGTGGAAAGGAACTATTGAGTGATGTTACATGGATAAAACATTGTTGGTGGATTTTTAACATGGAAGAGATAATGGACTTTATGGTCTATTTGACTCTTCTAATGGATTGCTCGTTCCGCTGTAACTGTGGTTGAAATTTTTATCATTTACCATATGTTCTAAATCTCTGATTTATTATTGATGAAGGCTATTGATAATTTAATTATCTTTAGTCATGATATTCTTTACTGGGCTAGTTGTGCTCACCCTTTTGCTTCACAATTCCTTTCAGGTAATAAGAGTGTAGCTGGGTCGAGCGAGGGTAACGGGGAAATAGAACAGTGGTCTCTAGCTGTGGATGTTCTCCCGAAGCAGTATAGAAAAGTTCATTTAGTAGTTATATTTGGTGAATCCAATAGGGTAAGGTGTACCCAACGTTGGAAGGGTGGTTTGCCACTATCATACAAGATGTCTAACGACATACAACCTCGTGTCATCATAAGACAGGGATGTGCTCATCCACTTGCTGAGTATATATACGAGCACTACCTATATAATCTTGGTGTTTGTTTAAAGTATAATTCTCAATTAGAGACAGTAGAGATAATGATATGTCAAGAGAAGACTCACCATTGGGAAGAATATGATAGTAATCTTCTCGTTTTTCTTTGGGGTCTATTGGGTCAACCAAGGAAAATTCTGTGGCCATATGATATCTATCATAACCTAGATGCATGGCCTCCCATGTACGAAGGTTTCCTTGAGCACTTCCCAAAGATTCTAGTTTCTAAAACAGTTTTTGACTATACCTTTATGTAAGGTGTTATTGTGAGGTGATGTCCACGGTTGGAACATGAGTCACATTTGGTATATATTTGTATCCAAACTCACAGCATATGTGTTGTTGTATTTTGCACGACAATTGTTGTAATAAAGTTGTAGTTGTTTTCTGTACCATGTATTTGGCGACTCAAAATGGGTTGGGTGGAATGGACCTATTTTGGGGTCGTCACAAACGTAGTAGCTGACGCATTGAGTAGAAGATCATATGCGGGTACGAGTGCAATATTTTTAACACAAAGGCCCATTTTGTATGACTTGCAAAGGATGGAGATAGAGATGAAGGCTCCAAGTACCCACATGATGATATCAAATATACGAGTAGAACCGACTTTAATCGATAAAGTTAAAGCTGCTCAAGCTACGGACATGGAGCTGATGCGTATGAAGAAGAAAGTGCAAGAAGGTGCTATTCCAGAAGCAAGAATCGATGAAGAAGGAATACTTCGAGTCAACTCCAGACTTTGTGTTCCTAACGATTTTGACTTAAAGCATAGAATAATGATGGAGGCACACAACACACCGTTTGCAATCCATCCTGGGAGTACCAAAATGTATCACGATCTTCGACATACATTTTGGTGGAGCAATATGAAAAGAGAGATCGCGGAGTTTATCTCGAGGTGTTTAACTTGTCAACGTGTAAAGGCGGAGCATCAAGTGCCAAAGGGTCCATTGCAACCACTTGAGATCCCGAAATGGAAGTGGGAACACGTTACTATGGATTTTGTTACGGGTCTTCCCAAGGTTTCTCAAGGTATAGATGCGATTTGGGTTATTGTTGATAGATTAACCAAGTCCGCTCATTTCTTACCGATACGTGAGACTTATTCCCTTGAACGTCTTGCTAGTATGTATGTGAACGAGATTGTGAGATTGCATGGCATGCCAGTATCCATAGTTTCGGATCGTGACCCAAGATTCACTTCACGATTTTGGGTTAGCTTGCAGAAAGCTATGGGCACGGATTTACGATTCAGTTCAGCATACCATCCTCAAACGGACGGACAATCAGAGAGGACTATTCAAACTCTTGAAGATCTATTAAGACTTTGTGTCTTAGATCTCAAAGGGAGTTGGGATAAGTACCTACCATTGGTGGAATTCTCCTACAACAACAGTTATCAGGCGAGCATAGGTATGGCTCCATTTGAGGCGTTGTATGGAAGAAAATGTCGTTCTCCAGTATGCTGGGATGAGGTGGGTGAAGCAACATTGTTGGGACCAGAATTGGTACGCATTACTGTAGAGAAGATCCAAACGATTCGACAACGTATACAAACGGCACAGGATCGACAAAAGAGTTATGCGGATCTTCATCGGAAGGACGTGGAATTTAATATTGGGGATCATGTCTTATTACGTGTTGCACCATGGAAGGGAGTTACAAGATTTGGGAAGAGAGGAAAGCTCAATCCAAGATTTGTTGGTCCATTTGAGATTCTTGAGCGAATAGGAAATGTGGCATATAGACTCGCATTACCTCCAAACATGTCTCGTGTTCATAATGTTTTTCACATATCTATGCTTCGTAAATATGTTAAAGACCCGAACCACATTATTGAGTTAGAACCAGACGAGATAGCTGAAGATTTAACGTACGAGGAGGTACCTGTTAAGATCTTGGATAGGAAAGAGCATGTCCTACGCACGAAGGTTATACCACAAGTTAAGGTTTTGTGGAGAAACCATGCTATTGAAGAAATGACCTGGGAGTTGGAATCAGAAATGAAAGCGAGGTATCCTCACCTTTTTGAAATATCAGGTACGTACGTCAATTTCGAGGACGAAATTTCATAAGGAGGGGAGGTTGTAAGACCCCAACTTATTAATGAATAAAATCAAATTTTCTCTAAATATTATTGTGAATAATAAGGGGTTAATTTGATATAATACTTTGGTTATGGGTGAAATGTGCAAATTTTGCAAAATAAGCAAGTGGTTATAAAATATTTATTTTTGGTCGGTGAATATTCGGTTGGTCGTGGAATATTCTTGCTGTCGGGGAATATTCGTACGACGACGCAGCCTTGTGTGGGCCCCATAACGGAAAGCGATTGGATGAAGAAAACGACAAGTATAAGTTGTTTATAAATAACGGCGTAGTTGTTACCGTTAATACTGTTGGAATACCCGGTGGTTAAAATACAGTAGCACACGGTATTGCACCAATTATTGATTCTTACGTAAGAAGGCACTACTCAATAATTGTTACAGTAGTTATTATTCAATATTTTATTTTATTGATTCAATAATTGCTGCGTTGATATTTTATATTATTGTTGTTTCAATAATTGTTGTTGCACAGTATTTTCATTTATCAGATCAATAATTCATATTATTTGAATAATATTATTAGATAACATTATTGGCAATGTCTAGAAAGTTCTGTCTAAGGAGAGGTTTGGTCATCTAATTGCGCGCCAGTAAGGAGAAATCCTTATTGGAAAGCCCCCTCTTTCCTGGGAACGGCCTGGTTGTCATAAATGTGATTCTGTAATATTATTTGTGAATAATTAATTATTGATTCATATGATAAGAAAATATTTATTTTATGTGGATATAAATGAGGAATATATTTTTGTGGTTAAAAATGAAGGAGTTAATATTGAGATTTTTATCCGTATTTTTGTCAGAATGGAGGTATTAAAAATCAGGGTTTTTGAGATATTTTGCGGGGGTTATAATTTTTAATCCGACCGTTGGATCGTGGTAATTTTTGGATATGTAATACATATATAAGTTGAGTATATGTCCACAAATTTTGAACCGTTAAAAATGAACGTATGATTTATTACGAATTTTACATGATGACTGGTTCAGAAATTGTTGAATTTTCGGAGTTTATCATTTTGGTGGAAAATTCTAGAATTGGTGGGCCCCACTTGTGGTTGGTGAAGAAATGTGCTGAATTATATTTCAAATGTGGTAGGTGGGAATAGTAGCAGGTAAAGCCATCAGGTTGCAGGTCAAACCTACCAAAATTTTCCTATAAATAGAGGGCTAAGTTAGAATTAAAAATCACACCAGAAACAAGTTTTCTCTCTTTCTCTCTCTAGATTATTGAGTGTATTTTGTGAGTATTTAGATACTTTGAGAGTTTCTATTCATCAGAGCAAGTTTCTTTCAGCCTTATACCGGTATTCCGACCAGAAGTACTGATATTTTGAGGTAAGGGATATTATTTTCTTCTTAATGATATTATTTTCTTCAATATCATTATGCTGAAATATTGATATGAGTTTTTATCAAATTTAGAACTTTTTGTGTCGGGGGTTACTATTCACGTATACGGCACTATTCACGTATACAACACTATTCACGAATACGGCACTATTCACCGAAAAATAAAATTTTTCCTTTTTGTCCAAGATGTCTACTATGGTTACTATCTTTGATTGTATCCATGTTTTGATCTTTATTTTTGAATTCTGCTTCACAATTGATTATTATGAAGTATTATTGATCTTAGATAAACTGTTATACGAATCCCTACTATTTGTCCTTCTGTCTCATTGGATTCGTTCTCTTTAAGATATTTTTCATCATCCTCAGTCCTAAATGATGATATTACTGAATATCTTTGGCCTGTAGTGCAAAGATGTATAATTACTTGATGAATATCTTTGGCCAGTAGTGCAAAGATGAACAGGTGTTGAGATGAACATGACCGACTGATGATACAAATGAATATCTTTGGCCTGTAGTGCAAAGATGAATATTTGGTTAAAGATGATTATTAATTGATGTTACAGGGATAAAATGTTGATGATGGACTTTTAAATCTTAGAAGATAGTAGAATTCTTTCTCTACTTGACTCTTCTAATGGTTTGCTGTTTCCGCTGCAGTTGTTGATCTAAAACTTGTTGTCGATTATATTTTATCAGATTTTTCCCTGTTGAAGACTAACGATAATTTGTTGTATATTATCTTAGTCATAATATTCTTTACTGGGCTAGTTGAGCTCACCCTTTTCCTTTTTGTTCCATTTTTCTTCTCAGGAGGTGAGAACATAGCAGGATCTAGTCGGGGTATGGAGTGATGGTTCTAGAAAGATGTATTAGCAGTCCTCACTATTTCTGTAAAATAGTGTTTAAATAATTGTAATGAGGATTTATTTGAGTGTGGATATTATCTAGAAGACAATATTTGTATTTAAACTCACAGTATGTGTTGTCGTATTTTGCACGACAATTGTATTATTGAAGTTGTAGTTTGCTTTCTGTACCATGTATTTGGCGACTCAGAATGGGTGTTGTATACCTATTCTGGGGGCGTCACACAAAGGGTTAGGATGTGTTCTCATGCAACATGGGAAAGTCATAGCCTATGCCTCGCGACAACTCAAAGAATATGAGAGGAATTATCCTACTCATGATTTGGAGTTGGCAGCAGTAGTTTTCGCGTTGAAGATCTGGAGACACTACCTGTATGGGGAGAAAGTGGAGATCTATACAGATCATAAAAGCCTTAAATATTTCTTCACCCAAAAGGAACTCAACATGCGGCAGCGACGTTGGCTCGAGCTGTTAAAAGATTACGATCATACCATCCAATATCATCCTGGAAAAGCAAACGTAGTAGCTGACGCATTGAGTAGAAGATCATATGCGGGTACGAGTGCAATGTTGTTAACACAAAGGCCCATTTTGTATGACTTGCAAAGGATGGAGATAGAGATGAAGGCTCCAAGTACCCACATGATGATATCAAATATACGAGTAGAACCGACTTTAATCGATAAAGTTAAAGCTGCTCAAGCTACGGACATAGAGCTGATGCGTATGAAGAAGAAAGTGCAAGAAGGTTCTATTCCAGAAGCAAGAATCGATGAAGAAGGAATACTTCGAGTTCACTCTAGACTCTGTGTTCCTAACAATTCTGATTTGAAGTACAAGATCATGATGGAAGCACACAATACACCATTTGCAATCCATCCTGGAAGTACCAAAATGTATCGTGATCTACGACATACATTTTGGTGGAATAATATGAAGAGAGAGATTGCAAAGTTTATCTCGAGGTGTTTAACTTGTCAACGTGTAAAGGCGGAACATCAAGTACCAAAGGGTCCATTGCAACCACTTGAGATTCCGAAATGGAAGTGGGAACACATTACCATGGATTTCGTTACGGGTCTTCCCACGGTTTCTCAAGGCATAAATGCTATTTGGGTTATTGTTGATAGATTAACCAAGTCTGCTCATTTCTTGCCGATACGGGAGACTTATTCCCTTGAACGTCTTGCTCGTATATACGTAGATGAGATTGTGAGACTGCATGGCATGCCAGTATCCATAGTTTCGGATCGTGACCTAAGATTCACTTCAAGATTTTGGGTTAGCTTGCAAAAAGCTATGGGCACAGATTTACGATTTAGTTCGGCATACCATCCTCAAACGGACGGACAATCAGAGAGGACTATTCAAACTCTTGAAGATCTATTAAGACTTTGTGTCCTAGATTTCAAAGGGAGTTGGGATAAGTACCTACCATTGGTGGAATTCTCTTACAATAACAGTTATCAGGCAAGTATAGGTGTGGCCCCATTTGAAGCATTATATGGACGAAAGTGTCGCTCTCCAGTATGTTGGGACGAGGTGGGTGAAGCAACATTGTTGGGACCAGAGTTGGTACGCATGACTACAGAGAAGATCCAAACGATTCGACAACGTATACAAACGGCACAGGATCGACAAAAGAGTTATGCGGATCTTCATCGGAAGGACGTGGAATTTGACATTGGGGATCATGTATTGTTGCGTGTGGCTCCATGGAAAGGAGTTACAAGATTTGGGAAGAGAGGAAAGCTCAATCCACGATTTATTGGTCCATTTCAGATTCTTGACCGAGTAGGAAATGTGGCCTATAGACTTGCGTTACCTCCAAGTATGTCTCGTGTTCATAATGTTTTTCATATATCTGTGTTACGTAAATATGTGAAAGACCCAGACCACGTTATTGAGTTAGAACCGGACGAGATAGCTGAAGACTTAACGTACGAAGAGGTACCTGTCAAGATCTTGGATAGAAAGGAGCATGTCCTACGCACGAAGGTCATACCACAAGTTAAAGTTTTGTGGAGAAACCATGCTATTGAGGAAATGACCTGGGAGTTGGAAACGGAAATGAAAGCGAGGTATCCTCATCTTTTCGAAACACCAGGTACGTACGTCAATTTCGAGGACGAAATTTCATAAGGAGGGGAGGTTGTAAGACCCCAAATTATTAATAAATGAAATTTAAATTTCCTCTATTTATTATTTTGAAATAGTAAGTGTTAAATTGATTAATGAGGTTAGTTATGGGTAAAATGCGTAAATATTTTAAATAAGCAAGTGGTTATAAAATATTCATTGTTGTCGGGGAATATTCGTTTGGTCGTGGAATATTCTTCCTGTCGGGGAATATTCGTACGACGGCGCAGTCTTTTGTGGGCCCCATAACGGAAAGCGATTGGATGAAGAAAACGACAAGTATATGTTTTTTATTAATAACGGCGTAGTTGTTATCGTTAATACTGTTGGAATACCCGGTGGTTAAAACACAGTAATACGCGTTGTTACACAGTAGCACACTGTATTGCACCAATTATTGATTCTTACGTAAGAAGGCACTACTCAATAATGGTTACAGTAATTACTGTTCAATATTTTATTTTATTGATTCAATAATTGCTGCGTTGATATTTTATATTACTGTTGTTTCAATAATTGTCACTACACAGTATTTCCCATTATCAGATCAATAATTCATATTATTTGAATAATATTATTAGATAACATTATTGGCAATGTCTAGAAAGTTCTGTCTAAGGAGAGGTTTGGTCATCTAATTGCGCGCCAGTAAGGAGAAATCCTTATTGGAAAGCCCCCTCTTTCCTGGGAACGGCCTGGTTGTCATAAATGTGATTCTGTAATATTATTTGTAAATAATTAATTATTGATTCATATGATAAGGAAATATTTATTTTTGTGGATATAAATGAGGGATATATTTTTGTGGTTAAAAATGAAGGAGTTAATGTTGAGGTTTTTATCAGTATTTTTGTCGGAATGGAGGTATTAAAAATCAGGGTTTTTGAGATATTTTGCGGGAGTTATAATTTTTAATCCGACCGTTGGATCGTGGTAATTTTTAGATATGTTATACATATATAAGTTGAGTATATGTCCACAAATTTTGAACCGTTAAAAATGAACGTATGATTTATTATGAATTTTACGAGATGACTGGTTCAGAAATTGTTGAATTTTCGGAGTTAATCATTTTGGTAGAAAATTCTAGAATTGGTGGGCCCCACTCTTGGTTGGTGAAGAAATGTGCTGAGATTTTTATTCAAATGTGGTGGGTGGGAATAGTAGCAGGTAAAGCCATCAGGTTGCAGGTTAAGTCTGCTTCGGCGTGCTAACATTTTCCTATAAATAGAGGGCTAAGTTAGAATTGAAAATCACACCAGAAACAAGTTTTCTCTCTTTCTCTCTCTAGATTATTGAGTGTATTTTGTGAGTATTTAGATACTTTGAGAGTTTCTATTCATCAGAGCAAGTGTCTTTCAGCCTTATACCGGTATTCCGACCAGAAGTACTGTCTGTACGAGGTAAGGGATGTTATTTTATTCAAAAATGATATTATTTTTTCAATATCATTATGCCGAAATATTGGTTGGAAATTTTTATCAAATTTGGAACTTTTCACGTCGGGGTTACTATTCATGAGTTACTATTCACGAGTTACTATTCACGAGTTACTATTCACCGAAAAATAAAATTTTCTTCTTTTCGTCCAAAATATCTATTCTGGGTACTAGCTTTGATTGTATCCATGTTTTGATCATTCTTGAATTCTACTTCACTATGAATAATTATAAGGTATTTTTGGACATGAATAAATCGAAATACGAATCCTTAATATTTGTTATTTTGTTTCACTGGATTCGTTTTCTTTAATATATTTTTCATCATCCTCAGTCCTAAATGATGATATTACTGAATATCTTTGGCCGTAGTGCAAAGATGAATGATTAACTGATGAATATCTTTGGCCCGTAGTGCAAAGATGAACAGGTGTTGAGATGAACATGACCGACTGGTGATACAAATGAATATCTTTGGCCTGTAGTGCAAAGATGAATATTTGATTAAAGATGGTTATTGATTGTTGTTACAGGGATAAAATATTGATGATGGACTTTTAAATCTTAGAAGATAGTAGAACTCATTCTCTACTTGACTCTTCTAATGGTTTGCTGTTTCCGCTGCAGTTATTGATTTAAAACTTGTTGTCTATTGTATTCTATTAGATTTTTCCCTGTTGAAGACTAACGATAATTTGTTCTGTATTATCTTAGTCATAATGTTCTTTACTGGGCTAGTTGAGCTCATCCTTTTCCTTTTTGTTCCATTTTTCTCAGGAGGCGAGAATGTAGCGAGTACTAGTCGGGGTATGGAATGATGGTTCTAGAAGTTACTTTAGTAGTCCTCACTATTTTTGTGAAATAATATATCAATAATTGTAATGAGGGCTTATTTGAGTGTGGATATTGTCTAAATGACAATATTTGTATTTAAACTCACAGTTCTTGTGTTGTAATAATAAAGATGTAGTTGTTTCTGTACCATGTATTTTGGCGACTCAGAATGGGTGTTGTATACCTATTTTGGGGGCGTCACATGGTAAATATAAGATCATTATTAATTTTTTTAATTAAATTTAATGACAATTTTACCCTTTTGGTATAAAATATTAATTATATTGATTATTGCTAATTATGAAATAAACGTAAAATTCAGGGTATTAATCTATATTTAGGTCTTAAATTTTTATATCAAAAAGGGTAAAGTTATCAATATATTGATTATTAATAATTATGAAATAACAAGATTTTAATTAGTAGTAAATTTATACATTTTAAAATATTTATCATTATATTGATTATTGATGATTTTTTTAAGTAGAGTTTGTAATGTATTAAATTTACTTCAAAAAATAATAATAATAGTCTTATAATTATCCTTTTTGGTATAAAAAATTAATAAAATAAATATTAAAATGAGACTCAATATTACACATGAGTATTTTTTAGCCACATGTCGTTGTCATATTATCAATTTATGACATGGTACTATCAATTAAACGTAATAAAAAAAGAAAAGTTTAATCTATTAATTGAAAAAATTGAGAAGACAATCCCAAAAATAGAAGAAAAAATAAGAGTTTAATCCTTTAATTGAAAAAATTGAGAAGAGAATTCCAAAAATAAAAGGGAAAAAATTAGTTATTTAATCCCATAATTAGAAAAAAATAAAAAGACAATCCCAGAATAAATAAAAATAAAAATTCAGACTATTAATACATATTTAGCACTAAATTTTAATAAATGGGGGTGTTTAATAGATAACCGCCCTTTTTGTTGGGCTCCGTTTCGTTGGCATCCCCTACCGAAATTTCAAATAATAGTCTAAGGATGTAAACGAGTTAACACAATTTGGGCTCGGTTCAAAAAAATACGAGCGAGACTCGGATTCGTTAATAATATAATCTAAATCTGAGCATTAAAAATAGTTCGAATAAAAATATGAGTAGAATCTGAGCAAGGTTATATTCAACTCGTTTAAGATTCAAACTACTCGAATTTTTTATTGTGATTCGATACATACTCGGTTAATACATACTCGATTAAATGTTTGATACATTCTCTTATAATATAAACAAATTTAAATCAAATTAGAATAATTAGTTATTATTTTGTTTATTTTTAATTTTAATTGTGATTTTATATTTGTAAAGTGTAATAATAAATATATTTTCTCATTTTTAAGTAAAATAACAAATTTAATTTATAATTATATTTATTATAAAACTAGTTATTATGTGGAGACTCGAATCCGAGTTTGAATTTGAAATTCGCGAGTAGTTTGAATAAATATTCGAGTCGAATCGAATCTGAGTAGGATTTTTCAAATATAATTCGAATTCGAGCCGAATTTATTATTTCGAGTTAAATTCAAGTAGTTCTCTGTTCGCTCCGGTTCGACTCGTTTATATCCTTAGATAACACCACCGTGTTGTACTAAATCAAATCATTTAAAATTAAAACACTAGCTAGTGTTTAAAATTAAAATCAAAAAGTATTCCTTCTAATTTCATTCAATGTACCATATTTTTATAGTTGTGAATAATATAATTAAAATCGGTACCGGTCAATTAATTTATTATATTGAATAACATAATTGTTTCAAAAATAAAAGTAATTCAACACTTTTTTACCATTTGATGAACATGCATATTTTTCATCAAAATTTCAGTGGATAAATTTTTTTTAGACTTTTAATGGTAAAAATATTTTTTATTTTTTGTAGGATCGATCTTAATATCATCAAGTATATATTAATATTTTTTGATCATTATTAATAAAATTATTAAGATCAAATAATTAATATATTAGACGAAATTAAAAAAAAATATGTAACGGAAGGGAGCCAAATCCGTATTTTAGTCGGTTCATATCATCAATATTAACGTAGGATTAATAATACATAAATATATTTACATTTGTTATACCACAATTTATGGTTAGAGTTAAAGTAGTTAGTAAAAATTATTTGTTTTAATTTAAAAAATAATGTTTTAAACTTTGTACCTGTCACTCTTCTTTTCTGTCTCAGCGTTCTTAATTTCACCTATGGATACATTCCATTAAGTATCCTACTAATTAAGACGCCAAAGCTTAACAAGAGTCTTTCTCATTTGGTTAAAAGCCTGACGGACTTCACTTTGATCTACAATGTACAGGGGGTTAAATATATTCTTCTCTATCTTACTATGGATCGGTTTATCATCATCCAATTAATTTTTTTTATAATATACTCATTGAACTACAAATTATTTTTAAATTATTATAAAATCTATTAAATAAGTTAACTTTTAACAGAACATCCATGTCAGCTTTTAAATGAAAATCCATGTCAGCCGCTTCATGTGCAATCATCCTAGTTATTGCCACATAAGAAATTAAATAGGTTTAACTATTTTTTATTGATTTTTTCTTTGCAAATTGTCATAATACTCTCAACATTAATAATGAAAAATTATTAGTATTTTTTTTCTTTGACGAATTTGTCTTTCATTGTATTAAGATATATTACATATATTATTAAAATAAGAGAGATTTGGTTAAATTTTGAATTTGAGTAATGTCTTTAATATTATTTATAAGTATTTTCATAATAAGCACAAATTAAAAATTAAAATTCATAAAAATAAATTCAAACTTTAAAAATGTAAGACCCCAACTTATTATAAATAAAATTAAATTTTTTCTAATTATTATTTTGAATAATAGGGTGTTAATTTGATATAATGCTTTGGTTATGAGTGAAATGTGCAAATTTTACAAAATAAGCAAGTGGTTATAAAATATTCATTTTGTCGGGGAATATTCGTTTGGTCGTGGAATATTCTTGCTGTCGGGAAATATTTGTAAGACGGTACAGTCATTTGTGGGCCCCATAACGAAAAACGGTCGGATGAAGAAAACAACAAATTTGAGTTTTTATAAATAACGACGTAATAGTTACCGTTAACACTGTTGAAATACCCGGTGATTAAAATACAGTAATGCGCGTAGGTGCACAGTAGCACACGGTATTGCATAGTATTGTTGAATTATTGATCTTTACGTAAGAAGCTCAATAATTGTTATAGTAATTACTGTTCAATATTTTATTTTATTGGTTTAATAATTGCTACGTTGATATTTTATGTTATTGTTGTTTCAATAATTATCATTGCACAGTATCTCCATTATCAGATCAATAATTCATATTATTTGAATAATATTATTAGATAGCATTATTGACAATGTCTAAGGAAGTTATGTCTAATGAGAGATTTGGTCACCTAATTGCGAGCCAGTAAGGAGAAAATCCTTATCGGAAAGCCCCCTCTTTCCTAGGAACGACTTGGTTCTCATAATTGTGATTCTGTAATATTATTTGTGAATAATTAATTATTAATTTATATGATAAGAAAATATTTATTTTTATGTGGGTATAAATGAATGATTTAATTTTGAGGTATTTTATCAGTATTTTGTCGGAATGAAGGTTTTAAAAATCAAAACAGTGTTCTTAAAGCTCTATTGCGTGAGTTATAATTTTAATCCGACCGTTGGATCGTTGTGATTTTTGGATATGTTATGCATATATAAGTTGAATATATGTCCACAAATTTTGAACCGTTAAAAATTAACGTATGATTTGTTATATGAGGTATTGAAAATCATCCGTTTGTGAATTTCGGATATTTTCGATTTGGAATTTAGAAAAACTTAAAGCTACAAAGTTGTAGAGAATTCGATTTCGTGTGGAATGGACACGAGATTCAAATTTTTCTGATAAAGGGCTATTTTATATGAATTATTGAAGTTAATGATTATTTAAAATATTTTAAAAAATTTTAAAATTGATGGGCCCCACTTTTGGTTGGTGAGAAATGTGCTAAAATTTTATTTCAAAAATGATGGGCGAGAATAGTAGTAAGAAAAGTCATCAGGTAGCAGGTTAAGTCTGCTTCGGCGTTCTAAAATTTTTCTATAAATATGGTGCTGAGTTAAAATTGAAAATCACACCAGAAATAAGTTTTCTCTCTATCTCTATATATATTATCGAGCGTATTTTGTGAATATTTAGATACTTTGAGAGTTGTTATTCAGTGTAAGTTTCCTTCAACGTCATATTCGATATTCCGATCAGAAATACTGTATTTTGAGGTAAGGGAAGTTATTTTTTTCGTAAATGATATTATTTTTTTCAATATCATTATGCCGAAATATTGGTCTGAACTTTTTATCAAATTTGAAACTTTTTATGTCGGGATTACTATTCACGTATACGGCACTATTCACGTATACGACACTATTCACCTAAAAATAAAATTTTCTCTTCTTTGTCTCAGATGTCTATTATGGTTACTATCTTTGATTGTATTCATGTTTTGATCGTCATTCTTGAATTTTTCTCTATTATATTTTATTATAGAGTATTTTTAAACTTAAATTATTTAAAATATGAATCTCTAAATTTTGTCCTTTTATCGTACTGGATTCGTTTTCTAAAATATTTTTCATCATCCTCAGTCCTTAATGGTGATACTTGATGAATATCTTTGGCTTGTAGTGCAAAGGTGAATGATTACCTAATGAATATTTTTGGGTCGTAGTGTAAAGATGAACAGGTGTTGAGATGAACATGACCAACTGGTGATACAAATAAATATCTTTGGCCCGTAGTCCAAAGATGAATATTTAATTCAAGATGTATAATGATTAATATTACAGGGATAAAATATTGATGATGAACTTTTAAATTCATAGATGATAGTAGATTTCATTCTCTACTTAACTCTTCTAATGAATTATTATTTCCGCTGCAGTTGTTGATCTAAAACTTGTTGTCTATTATATTCTATCAGATTTTTTCCTGTTGAAGACTAATGATAATTTATTGTATATTATCTTAGTCATAATATCTTTTATTGGGCTAGTTGAGCTCACCCTTTTCTTTTTTGTTCCATTTTTCTTCTCAGGAGGTGAGAATATAGCAGGAATTAACCGGGATATGGAGTGATGGTTCTAGAAAGTTATTTTAACAGTCCTCACTATTTTTATGAAATAATGTATCAATAATTGTAATGAGAACTCCTTTTGAATTTTATTATTGTCTATTAGACAATAGTTATATTTAAACTCACAGTTTATGTGTTGTCGTATTTTGCACGACAATTGTAGTAATGAAGTTGTATTTATTTTTATACCATGTATTTGACGACTCAGAATGGGTGATGTATACCTGTTTTGGGGGCGTCACAAAAAATATAATAAAATTTTGAAAATTAATTATTATTATTATTATTGAAAATTAATATAATTATTATTTATATTATGAAATCATTAAATCTAAAGTTAAATATAAAAGAAATAAATATTAAAACACTTCAAACATCAATTATTATTATTACTGTAAGACCC
The DNA here is from genome assembly GCA_016801055.1 of Panax notoginseng. Lineage (NCBI taxonomy): Eukaryota > Viridiplantae > Streptophyta > Magnoliopsida > Apiales > Araliaceae > Panax > Panax notoginseng. Next base: position 5,016,803 of record CM029013.1, read on the forward strand.
CGAATTTTATGAAATAAAAGTATTCAATTTTTATAATTACAATTCAGCAAATGGTTAAATTGATAAAAAGTTAAAGTTATGGGTGAAATGTGAAAATTTTTCAAAATAAACAAGTGGTTATAAAATAATCATTGTTGTCGGGAAATATTCGTTTGGTCGTGAAATATTCTTTCTGTCGGAGAATATTCGTACGACGACGCAGCCATTTGTGGGCCCCATAACAGAATAACTGTCGGATGAAGAAAACGACAAAAATTGAGTTTTAATAATTAACGGCGTAGTTGTTACCGTTAACACTGTTGGAATACCCGGTGGTTAAAATACAGTAATACGCGTTATTACACAGTATTTTTAAAATTATTGATTCTTACGTAAGAAGACACTACTGAATAATTGTCACAGTAATTATTGTTCAATATTTTATTTTAGTGATTCAATAATTGCTGCGTTGATATTTTATATTATTGTTGTTTCAATAATTATTGCTGCACAGTATTTTCCATTATCGAAGCAATAATTCATATTATCAGAATAATATTATTAGATAACATTATTGGCAATGTCTAGAAAGTTCTGTCTAAGGAGATGTTTGGTCACCTAATTGCGCGCCAGTAAGGAGAAATCCTTATTGGAAAATTTCCTCTTTCCTGAGAACGGCTTGGTTGTCATAAATGTGATTCTGTAATATTAATTGTGAATAATTAATTATTGAATCATATGATAAGGAAATATTTATTTTATGTGAATATAAATGTTGGATATATTTTGTGGTTAAAAATGAAGGAGTTAATGTTGAGGTGTTTTATCAGTATTTTATCGGAATGGAAGTATTAAAAATTAATCAGGGTTTTTGAGATATTTTGCGGGGGTTATAATTTTTAATCCGACCGTTGGATCGTGATAATTTTTGGATATGTTATACATATATAAGTTGAGTATATGTCCACAAATTTTGAGCAGTTAAAAATGAATGTATGATTTATTATGAATTTTACGAGATGACTGGTTCAGAAATTGTTAAATTTTCGGAATTAATCATTTTGGTAGAAAATTCTAAAATTGGTGGGCCCCACTCTTGGTTGGTGAAAAAATGTGCTGAGATTTTTATTCAAATGTGGTGGGTGAGAATAGTAGCAGGTAAAGCCATCAGGTTGCAGGTTAAGTCTGCTTCGGCGTGCTAACATTTTCGTATAAATAGAAGGCTAAGTTAGAATTGAAAATCACACCAAAAACATAAGATTTCTCTCTTTTTCTCTCTAGATTATTGAATGTATTTTGTGAGTATTTCGATACTTGATGAGTTGATATTCATCAGCGCAAGTTTCCTTTAGCGTTATATCCGATATCCAGTCAGAATTGCTGCTTTTTTGAGGTAAGGGATAATAAGAGATTTTAAGGGTTGTTATGTTTTTTAGTTTCGTAATTTTTTTGACCTTCAAAAAAATTCTGGAAAAATTTGAAATGATATTTTGATGAGTTTTCTTGATTGTGTCCAAAAATAGTGATTTTTGGATGTATAGATTAAGAGTTATGAATTTTATGAGAAAATACTATTTTAAAAGTAACTGCTTATAACTCTTTGTGGTTAACTCCAAAATTGATGAAATTTTTATTGTAAGTATATCTATATAATATAAGTGTACTCTGTGAATTTCAAATTTTTTGGATAAAAGTACAATTTATGATAAATGTCTAAATATTCGACGGTTTTGGCCATATAAAAAAATAGTAAATGAGTTTTAAAAATTCTGAGAAAAATATATGTTCAATATGAGATTATATTCTGCTAAATACCAGAAAAAAATATTTTTGAAACTGATTTGATTTTTTTCATGAAAATGGACTAGATATGAGAAAATGAATTAAATATGTTATGTGAAGTAAGAAAATTGGAAAATAGGATTTTATGACTTGAGAATCCTATATGAGGTATATGCAGATTTTTTATGAGAGTTTTAGGTTATTGGTGATGAAATCTTATACGTTTGGCATTTTAGGATGATTAAATGCATTATTTAGTAAAGTGTAAACAATTAAAATAAATTGTTTATAAGCTTAAGAAATATTATTCTTTCGATATCATTATACCGAAATATTGGTATGTATATTATTGTGAAATTTCTACTTTTTTCATGGCGAGTTACTATTCATGAATTATTATTCACGAGTAACTATTCACGAGTTACTATTCATGAGTTACTATTCACGAGTTACTATTCACGACAAAATTGGTTTCTTTTTCTGACCAAATTATAGTTGATTTATGAATATTACTCTTGAGATTAAATCTATATGTTGATTATATTGATTTTATTATCATATATAACATTTTTATAACCCTAATGATGATATTTCTTTTTGACTTGAGTGTAAAGATATGTAGATTTTTGATATGATCATGACTATGGGTTCCCTTTGGTCAGTAGTGCAAAGTTGAATTGTTGACTGGTATAATCATGACCATTGAATTTATAATTGAATATCTTTAGCTTAAGTGCAAAGGTGAATTGATCAACATGGTTATAATTATTGTTTATATAAATTCTGAAATGATTATATATTTTTTTAAGATATTAATATATTTGACCTATAGTGTAAATATGAACTGTTGATGAATATATTTGGCCTGTAGTGCAAATATGAACTGTTGTTAAATATCTTTGGCATGTAGTGCAAAGATGAACTAGTGATGAATATCTTTGGGCCATAGTGCAAAGATGAGCTGTGGTTGAATATCTTTGGCCAGTAGTGTAAAGATGAATTATTGATGAATATATTTGGTCCGTAGTGGAAAGATGACATATTGTTGAATATATTTGGCCAGTAGTGCAAAGATGAACAGGTGTTGAGATGAACATGACCAACTAGTTATACAAATGAATATCTTTGGCCGTAGTGCAAAGATGAATTTATTAGTATGATTATAAACATGAACTGTGATTTAGTGTAACCATGATCTTTGATGTTTCAGGTAAAGATAGGTGATGAAAATTATCTTCGTCCTAGATGAGAAGAGAAATTTATAACTACAATTATGCTTATGATTTATTCATATGATTGTGGACCAGAATTATTGATTGATGTTACAAGGATAAAATATTGATGATGAATTTTTAACATGAAGAAGATAATTGACTTTGTAGTCTATTTGACTCTTCTAATGGATTGCTCGTTCCGCTGCAACTATGGTTGAAAATTTTTATCATCTACCATATGTTCTAAATCTCTTATTTATTACTGATGAAGACTATTGATAATTTATTTATCTTTAGTCATGATATTCTTTACTGGGCTAGTTCTGCTCACCCTTTTGTTTCATAATACCTTTCAGGTAATAAGAGTGTAGCTGGGTCGAGCGGGGGTAACAGGGGAATAGAACGGTGGTCATCATTTAGTAGTTATATTTGGTGAATCATCTAGGGTGAAGCGAACCCAACGTTGGAAGGGTGTTTTGTCACTATCATACAAGATGTCTAATGACATACAACCTCGTGTCATCATAAGTAATGATTGTGCTCATCAACTTGCTGAGTATATTTACGAGCACTACCTATATAATCTTGGTGTTTGTTTGAAGTATAATTCTCAATTAGAGACAGTGGAGATAATGATAAGTCAAGAAAAGACTCACCATTGGGAAGAATATGATAGTAATCTTCTCGTTTTTCTTTGGGGTATATTGGGTCAACCAAAGATAATTCTGTGCCCATATGATATCTATCACAACCTAGAAGCATGGCCTCCCATGTACAAAGGTTTCCTTGAGCACTTCCTAAATATTCTAATTTTTAAAACAGTTTTTGACTATACCTTTATGTAAGGTGTCATTGTGCAGTGCTGTCCACGGTTGGGATATGAGTCACATTTGGTATATGTTCAATATGAGATTATATTCTGCTAAATACCAGAAAAAAATATTTTTGAAACTGATTTGATATTTTTCATGAAAATGGACTAGATATGAGAAAATGAATTAAATATGTTATGTGAAGTAAGAAAATTGAAAAATAGGATTTTATGACTTGAGAATCCTATATGAGGTATATGCAGATTTTTTATGAGAGTTTTAGGTTATTGGTGATGAAATCTTATACGTTTGGCATTTTAGGATGATTAAATGCATTATTTAGTAAAGTGTAAACAATTAAAATAAATTATTTATAAGCTTAAGAAATATTATTCTTTCGATATCATTATACCGAAATATTGGTATGTATATTATTGTGAAATTTCTACCTTTTTCATGGCGAGTTACTATTCATGAATTATTATTCACGAGTAACTATTCACGAGTTACTATTTATGAGTTACTATTCACGAGTTACTATTCACGACAAAATTGGTTTCTTTTTCTGACCAAATTATAGTTGATTTATGAATATTACTCTTGAGATTAAATCTATATGTTGATTATATTGATTTTATTATCATATATAACATTTTTATAACCCTAATGATGATATTTCTTTTTGACTTGAGTGTAAAGATATGTAGATTTTTGATATGATCATGACTATGGGTTCCCTTTGGTCAGTAGTGCAAAGTTGAATTGTTGACTGGTATAATCATGACCATTGAATTTATAATTGAATATCTTTAGCTTAAGTGCAAAGGTGAATTGATCAACATGGTTATAATTATTGTTTATATAAATTCTGAAATGATTATATATTTTTTTAAGATATTAATATATTTGACCTATAGTGTAAATATGAACTGTTGATGAATATATTTGGCCTGTAGTGCAAATATGAACTGTTGTTAAATATCTTTGGCATGTAGTGCAAAGATGAACTAGTGATGAATATCTTTGGGCCATAGTGCAAAGATGAGCTGTGGTTGAATATCTTTGGCCAGTAGTGTAAAGATGAATTATTGATGAATATATTTGGTCCGTAGTGGAAAGATGACATATTGTTGAATATATTTGGCCAGTAGTGCAAAGATGAACAGGTGTTGAGATGAACATGACCAACTAGTTATACAAATGAATATCTTTGGCCGTAGTGCAAAGATGAATTTATTAGTATGATTATAAACATGAACTGTGATTTAGTGTAACCATGATCTTTGATGTTTCAGGTAAAGATAGGTGATGAAAATTATCTTCGTCCTAGATGAGAAGAGGAATTTATAACTACAATTATGCTTATGATTTATTCATATGATTGTGGACCAGAATTATTGATTGATGTTACAAGGATAAAATATTGATGATGAATTTTTAACATGAAGAAGATAATTGACTTTGTAGTCTATTTGACTCTTCTAATGGATTGCTCGTTCCGCTGCAACTATGGTTGAAAATTTTTATCTTCTACCATATGTTCTAAATCTCTTATTTATTACTGATGAAGACTATTGATAATTTATTTATCTTTAGTCATGATATTCTTTACTGGGCTAGTTCTGCTCACCCTTTTGTTTCATAATACCTTTCAGGTAATAAGAGTGTAGCTGGGTCGAGCGGGGGTAACAGGGAAATAGAACGGTGGTCATCATTTAGTAGTTATATTTGGTGAATCATCTAGGGTGAAGCGAACCCAACGTTGGAAGGGTGTTTTGTCACTATCATACAAGATGTCTAATGACATACAACCTCGTGTCATCATAAGTAATGATTGTGCTCATCAACTTGCTGAGTATATTTACGAGCACTACCTATATAATCTTGGTGTTTGTTTGAAGTATAATTCTCAATTAGAGACAGTGGAGATAATGATAAGTCAAGAAAAGACTCACCATTGGGAAGAATATGATAGTAATCTTCTCGTTTTTCTTTGGGGTATATTGGGTCAACCAAAGATAATTCTGTGCCCATATGATATCTATCACAACCTAGAAGCATGGCCTCCCATGTACAAATGTTTCCTTGAGCACTTCCTAAATATTCTAATTTTTAAAACAGTTTTTGACTATACCTTTATGTAAGGTGTCATTGTGCAGTGCTGTCCACGGTTGGGATATGAGTCACATTTGGTATATATTTGTATCCAAACTCAGAGCATATGTGTTGTTGTATTTTGCATGACAATTGTTGTAATAAAGTTGTAGTTGTTTTCTGTACCATATATTTGACGACTCAAAATAGGTTAGATGAAATAGACCTATTTTGAGGTCGTCACAATTATTATTATTATTATTATTATATCTCTCTTTTTTTCTTAAAAATTTGAAATGTCATTAACAAATCCATATTCAGTAACAAAGTCTCTCATCTTCGTATTCAGTAACACAGTTCTGAAGAGCACGAAGAACTCTTTCATTAGCACAAGAATGAAATCGTCGCCGCAAACAACCACTCTACAGCGGCGGCGCTTACTGATTTTCCTTCCCTCTCCATCGCCGCCTCCATTAAGACCAAGAAAAAGAAGGCCCAGCCCATATCCTTGGGATCTGGAATTTGCCTAAAGATGGAGGAGAAGAGTAGTGTTGCATCAAGTTGAGAAATTTGATTTTGCAAGTCTAATTTTTGTTCTCCGAGTTGTTTGGCTTCAATTTCTTTACATTCGAGTTGTTCCTTTAATTCTGTGTTATTAGAGACCAAGGTTTCCAATTCATGCTTCAAGATAAATACTTGGCCCTCCAAGTCCTTTATTTGAGCTGTTGTCTCCCTCTTGTGAACCTCATGTGCTTTGCTGAGAGACATAAATTTCTCTTTAAAAAGCTAGATCCATCCACGAATTTTTCTTCTGAATTCGGCGTATCCTCATTTTCATCTTTCTTGTGAACCTCTTGTATATCCCTCAAAGGTGATACAGATTCCGAATTTGGGGCTTGCTTGAGATACAGATCTTGTGAATTTGAAACCTAAGTTTCTTATTACGCCCATCCTTAACCTTCCGAAGGCCCCTCCTTTTTAATTGATTGTTCTTAGAAATTAACTCATCATCAGAGCTTGCAGAAGAAGTAGAAGAACCATCGCCTTTACTGCCTATGACTCTTGTCCTTACTTCACCCCTGAGGTTATCATAAAGAGCATAAATACATTTAATTTGAATTTGTGATGAAGAAATTGATGAATTAGATTTGGATTTTGGCTACTTCCGGCTACGGATCTGGTTGTTGGAGTTCTAGAGCTTGGTTGCTTTGATTTTGATGAGTTTTAAAATTTTGATTTCGAATTATTTTGGATTTGGATTTGGATTTGGATTTGGATTTGCGGCTAGATTTGTTAGTATTGCCATGTTTGAGTTATTTTGGTTTTGTTGATGGTGTAGATGGACCTCTATGAGGAAGATGACACTTTTATATTTTTTTCTTTCTTTTATCTGAAAAAAAGGAATATAATAATAATAATAATAATAATCCCTCCATTTCAAAATATTATATAATTTTATAATTTTAAAATGAAATTAAAATATTTAAAAATTAAAAAATATGAATCCATTAATTTATTTTATTATTAATTAATTATTTAATTTAATTTAATTATTTATTATGTATATTAATTTAATTTATATTTTGATTAACTATTTATTATAGAATTGAGTATAATTTAATTTAATTAGTATCTAATTTAGTTTCTCTCTCCTTGTCATGTGACGCATATATTTGTTAGTATTGTCACGTTCTTTTTCTGTTAAATAGTTAACAGACATAGACGGTAAAATCACTTTTGTAAATAACGTATAGTTCAATGAGTTGACCGTAAAAAAAATCACTTCAACCGATGTTTAGTAGAGTGAGTAAATATGTATTTAACCAAATATACAGGGGGTGTAATGATTCTGAATTTTATCATAGTGGTTTATTTGAGACAATTTCCCAAACTATAGGGGAATTACTCTTGATAGAAATGATAAATCTTCTTTTCGGCAAAGTATCCAATGAAATACAAATAATTAGTGCTAAATCAGGTAGGACCCACAAGAGCGGCTATATTCATTTGACCACCTGCGAATATCTCCTCCGCTTTTAGCCGTCCGATGCATATTCTGCCCCTCTCTCTCTCTCCTCTCTCTCTCTCTCCCCCCTTCTACTGACACTACTCCAGAAACAATTGAGGTCCAAGCCAAAATCTCTCACTCTATTTTCTGTCATTCATATGCATATAGGGTTTTGTACGTTCCCTTTTTACCTTGGAATTTGGGGAAGAAAGAAAAATCTCCAAAAGGGTAAAATCTATATTTCGAGGAGATCTATTGTTTTTCTCTCTCTTTCTCTACTTGCAAGAAATCGGTGATTTCTCAACTTTTAATTGATTGTTTTGTTTACTCTTCTTAGTAAAGTGTCACCTACGGAAGTTTGAAGGGCTATGTTTGATCCGCATTTCCATGTTTTTTTTCTGGTAAGTGCTCTGTACTAGTGTCTATGTTACTGTTTCTGATTTTTAATATTCTGGTGGGATTGTTTGGTTTTTAAATGATTCTTGGTTTGTGATGAAAATTAAGTTGCTATGTTCTGTTTTAGTTTGCATTTCCTTAAAGTAATTATATTTGTTTTGATTGTAGACATTATGGGCTGATCTTTGCTATGAAAAGCAACTTTTAAAAGTTTTTAGTAGCAAGAGAAACACTTTCAGGAGCTAAAGTTATTAGCTTTTTGAATGCTTTCAACTTTAAGATGGTTCTGAATTACGGGAGAGAGAGAGAGAGAGTAATGCTACTTCTTATCTTCAGAGCATTGGAGGCTGATTCATTATCAGACAATCTGACAGGCAGAAAAGAAAGGGAAGAAAAAGAAACTTTCTTTTTCTTTTTTCCCCTTTATTTTTTTGAAGAAAAGGAAAAAATGTGTTTTAAAATTTAAATCAAAGGCATATTTTCTCATTTATTTTTCCTGGGTTTTGTATCTCTTCTATGAGTAGATATTGGCTTAAGTTCTACAATTTGGTTTTTGATTAGTTGTGGGGGGATCATGTCATTTTCATCAATTCAAAATTTAATGACAGCATCTCTTCATCCATCACTCTTTTGAATGAGTTGCTCAGGACCACCCAATTCTTTTCAGTTTGTTCTTTGGCTCCATCTTTGACTGTACATTGAAAATCAGCTATATGCAGCTACCATCAATTTTAGACTGCAAGTTGGAAAATTTTCGGCTATTTGGCACCACAACATTTAAGAATTTGCTAGTTGTACTGCAGCTTCTAGTATATGAAGGAAAAACCTATCTGCTCTTTCGTTTCTTTGATGCGTGTGCAATATTGTTCACTAGCGTTAAAAATTAAGAAACTGAGATTCTGAAAAAGAAATATGGCCACTACATTTTCATCCTGGTTTTGTTATAGATTTCGTGACTTTTGGGTATGCGGCTTCATTCTACCATAGGTGGAAAAAGAAAAGGCTATAATAGTCCAGGACTGCAGAAAAGTCTCAGCAATGGCATCATGATACTTTACTACCTCTATATATTTGAGTGATTTTAAGGATGTGCCTAAATATTACTAATCATCTGTATTTTATTATTTTTGGGATGTAGATTTTGCAATTTGTGTAATTTGATTTAAATTTTTTCCAAACATTTCACCTTTACAATTTTCTATTTAATATGGAAAATATATTTTGCAGCTTTTGCAATAGAAATCATATTATGCAACTTGTCTACAGAATTTAGACCTCAATAAATGTTAATAATATGAGGTATTTGCATGTTTCTATGAAGAGACTCATTTTGAATTATCTTCAATATTGTACTTCAGTGTCATGAAAACTTCTGAGTTCATTTCCAATCTTTTATGTTTACTAAAAATCATATTTTTCTCACCACTGCTGTATTCAACTTGCTTAATCTGAAAAAATCTTTGTTTGTAATTGGAAAACTGAAATGAAAAGAATTGTTGTAGACTATGCTTGAAAGTGAAGAACAACAATGGACTAGTTACTATATATTCTCTCAAGCATAGTAACAACATAGGTTTTTCTGTCTCAATATCTGTATATTTTCTTTAGAAAGTTAAATTTCCTAATGATATTCTAAGATATTATGCCAAATTTGAACGCATAGTGTATATATAATACATGTTCAATTGACTCCAATTAGTCTATGATCCATTTAAAAATAATGGAGAAAGAGAGAAGTCTTTCTATGTGATGAGAAAAGAGTGGATTTGCTTTTTGTGGAGCTATAGATTGATTTAATGTTGTGGCTGCTTGAACTTACTGTTGCTTATGGATATATGGAAGTATGAATCTAAGACTGTTCTCATGTATCTATGAATTTCTTTAGTCGTTCATAGGAGGACATTAAAATGCTTATGTGTGTAGATCTTTTACCCTTCCCCTGGCATAATAATGGCCAGCAAGGATATTTGAATCTGACTTGGCCATCTCAGTTGTGCAGGTGCTAACTAGCAGATGGAGTGTCACTAATTAGAAACAGTCAGAAGGGATCACAAGACCTTTTAATATGGGTAGTCCTTTGTCACCCGGTACAAGTCGTAGTACAAAGTCGCAAAATAAGTTTAAGAAAGAGAAGCGTAACTTATCATATGCGGACCTCCATTCAGAAGTAATGAATGATGCGAACAGTATGCAACCAACACCTTCAGTGCTTCACCAAAAGCAACAAGTTAGAAGCAAGGAAATTGAGAATGAGGAGCTTGTTAAATACATGTCAAAATTGCCAGGTTATCTGGAGAAAGGAGAAAAAGTTCAGGATAAACCTTTGAATATTGGAGTCCTTGACTGGCGCAGTTTAGAAAACTGGCAGTATTACCATTCAAAAATGTCCAGCAGAAGTAGCAGGTATTCAGCATCCAGCAGTGTTACCTCCTCAAGCTTCTCGACAGATGAATCAGCTAACCATTATAGAAGAGGTCACAGCTGCTCTCCTGCTGGTAAAAACAGACGCCGGCCTACACTACAATCTTACTTGAATATTTCTCCAGTAGAAGGTCACTTTGAATTCGTTCAGTCCTCTGCTGGAAATGCTAGAAAGTTTCAAGATATCAAAGCTGTCCCAAGTAATCCTTTAGATGGGCAGAAAAATATCCCAAGAGAATATCAGTTTTCCAACTCAAAATTTTCAGAAATCAAGCTGAAAGAATGCAAGAAGAAAAATTTAGACGTGCAGAGCATTCCCAAGACAAGAGCATCCAGGAATTTTGAAAATTATGAAGCTTCATCATCTTCGAAAGGGAAGTCCAAAGTCCGAGATGATGCATCTACAAAGGAATCAGAGAACTTGCAAAATCAATATGATAATAGCATTCATCATGATTCCCCTGAGAGACACAAAAATGTAGTCCTCCTTTTGCCAAGAGATGGTGCCGGGAGTAAGCATTCTGGAATATCTTACCCATTTGGTTTGACGGAAACAAATGTTCAAAAATCCACAGAATCTTCTCAAATGATCTCAGAGGGGTTTCATTTTGAAGAGGTCTGCCATACAAAGCTCTGTTCCAGCATGTCACAATCATGCCCTCTGCCTTGTGAAATTCATGGCACCAAAGAGTCTCAGACGGGACAGCATATTTCTGTCAGTCCAGTGAGTGTCAAGTTCTTCCACTCACCGTCTTCTGCACTAAAATCAGTCGGTCCAGCTAGAAACAAGATTATCGAAGAGAAGCCAAGCATGATGCATGTAAATTCGACTGTGACCAAGTCTTTGAAGGGATCAGATATGAAGACGAGTACTGTTTCAGCAACTAAGGTGAGAAACCCTTCACCAACTCGTCGATTTAGCATGAGCTTGGACAGGATAGGCAGAAGTTCGAACTCCAAAGTTGGTGCAGCTATTCCTCAATTCAGCTCAAACAATGTTACTGCTAAATCTGGTGCAGAAAGAGCTGATGCTTCTGCTTGCTCAAATAATTCAACAAGCAATAAACCAAATGTTGTTAGCAGAGACCGTTTTAGTCCTTTGAAGAGGTTACTAGATCCACTGCTGAAGCCAAAGGCACCCAATTCCCATTTTGCTCAGCAATCACAAAAGTATTCAACATCAACCAATA